>VUQI01014602.1:1428-13076 GCA_015106735.1 Paratilapia polleni
TGAACTGGAAAATGGAAAAAAAAAAAAAAAAGCATTTTAAGGTGTTCAATGAGTGAAAGAGGAAGGGAACACACTTTTCATGTAGTTACAAATTATGTACACCAGGGTATAGGCAATGTGTGCGCATGAAGGTGTTACAAATACTTTTTATGACTCAGTGCAGGGTGCACTGTAGGATGCAGTATGACTAAAACATAAATATATATTTTTCTGTAGAATGATTTGTTCCTTCTTTATCCTCACTTCATAGTATCCTGTGGTTTGTTTGTTTTTTTTTGACATTTTCGACATTTTTATCTAAGTTTAGACAATCATGTGACACAAAATCTAAAAAAAAAATATTAGACATTAATCTCATGATATCAGTTTTTTATGTAAGTATGTTCACAGTCATCTTGGAACTTTCTTGAAAGACAATATGGATCTATAAGGTTACATTTAATCTAATCTAAATAGATAAGTGCATCTGTCAAACCTTTAATACTGACTGGATTACTCACATGAGCAGCAGAGTCCCTGCTTCCCCAGTCCAATCAGCATGTTGAGACACAGGTTACAATAGGCCGGCTTATTGAAGTGCTTCAGTCTCCACACGTGCTGCCCGTCATCTTTTACATTCTGCAGCAACAGAAACAAATGAAATGCTTAATTGATTGCCCGATACACTGCTTCTTTACATCACTTTATGTTCAGGTTGGAGAGTCAAAGTTAACCTTGTTGCTTGTCTTACGAGTTGAATTTTGTACAAAGGCTTTTTGAGTTTTGTTTGTATATTATTTTGGGTCAAGTAGTCCAAATTCTGTAAGGACAGAAGGCAGAATTTTCCGTTATTCTTTTGTAGTAATATTCATTCATAAAAAAGGACATCTGGCAAGGATTTATATAAAAGGTAGTCAAATGCTTCCACCTAGTGGGAAAACTGTGAACTGATGGTGTTCACAGTTTTGGAATTACACAGCAGCGGCAGGAAAACGTGTGTGTTCCCAAAAAAACAGTGTGACTTGTTCTAAATCTTTAGGAATCACAAAACAAAATTATCTTTGGGAAATAGTTAATACTCCTCCAGTAACAAACAGTAGGCAACATAAAACACTTAAATATCCTTTTTTGTAACACATGTATGAGGATTATTATTATTATTAATATTTATTCATTAATCGTTGCATGTTTTTAAGAGAAAAAAAACACATCAGGTTGATAAAGTGTCCATATTCGGTACCTGCTAGCTGTTTGCATGGACATGTGAGTTCTTTAATGGCAACCATGACAACAAGCTCGCACGCCTTACAAAATGCACAATTTAAGTGACTTAAGTGACTGAAATTTGATTTAAGTGACTGTTTTCATCCAGTCATTTGATTTATAATTTAATGCCTCCAAATATAATGAAGCCTTTCCTTTACTTGGTGTTTAGTGCTACTAAGCAAGAGTCACCATGGTGGCATGTCAGTAGATGACTAACACATTAAACATAATACCTGGTTTTATTTATTTGCTAAAAGAAATATCAAAAGCGAAAACAAAGCGCCATTATAGAGCATTTCTGCCTTGGACAGTCTCAAAAACGGCCAGTTTCATACTGCACAAACAAACCAAAGGAACCAATCCGGTCAACTTGCACTGTGGGGATAACTTGTCAGAGCTAAGCAAAACACACACTTCGCTTTCTACTACTTTTATCAAGACAAAAGAGGTTTTGGGCTCAAAGTCTCATGGTTGTGGCATGGAGTGAGGACCCAAACCCAGACACAAGAAAACACAAGAATGAACTAAGAGCGAACCTTTAATGGCTGAGACTAGGGGTAAAAAATAACTGAGTGCAAAAAAATGAAAAAACATAAATCCAAAATAAAGCAAAGGGATGAGGGGATAAACCCAAAATGTCATGAACTGGGAGCACATGAGAAAACATAAACAGGTGTCTTGACAATGGACAAAGACGAGACAAGCCATAATAAGAGCTTCTTTAAATATTTAGGAAAAGTGATTCAGTGCTCCCTCTATTACCTCCTTTAGCAGAGGATACTCTGGACCAACCTTTATGAAAGGAGAGGAGATGATATTGTTCCACATTTCATAGTGATGCACCATCCATTACCATTAAATAAATTTTTACTTTGGGTCACCTGTAACAGGCTCCAGGCTCTCCCTCATCCCCCACCACAACCACCCTGAACTGGTTGAAAATTTAATTTGGTCATAGACAGCTTTTAGAAAGAGGAGCATTTGACTACCTTTTCTTATTATATTTCTTAAGGACTAGAAAAGGAATAGAAAAATAAGATTCATTTTGTTTTAAGGCTATATGTCCCATATCTTTAAAATTCATATTTTAAAGAATATTACTGTATATTATACTATATATTCTATTTTTTACTAGTGGTTCTTGCTTACACGACCTGCATGAAACAACACAGTGAGAACATGTTGGACAGGGATGAAATAAGATGTGCATTTTGTAGTTCATCTTCTGAAAATTGTATTTTCAACAAGGTCGGGTGAAAATCACCCGAACATGTGTCTGTTGAAAAAACCAGGGATGGGAGCAGGGAAACACACTTACCTTCGATAATGTCAGTGAGCAGCGTGAAGCTACCCAAGGACCCGTGCAACTCAGACAGCAGCAACGCAGTGAAAGTCATATAACCACAATCGCATGGGTGAAAATCACATGACGTTAGTGTTCTAGGGTTAAGGAGTCTAGTGTAAGTGCAATAGGATTCTCTGTTTGTTTCCTACATCCTTATGAATTCTCCTTCACACCTCTCCTTGACCCATGATGTTTTTCACCGAGGTCAAAGCTATTTGCTGATCTATTGGTATCAGCATTTATAAAGGCCGATAAATGAAAATTAAAAAGTAAAGAAGAGATAGGAGAAACACCCTTCAAACATGCTCTGAGTGTTGATGTTGCATAGATTGTCCACCAGAGGCCACTGTGCATGTGTGTTGCCCTGTTGGCAACACACATGTTTAGCAGGCCACAAACACAGCAACCAGCTGATCTGAGCAGAGTCAGGCAGAGTGGAAACAAATAAATAAATACACATAACAAATGTTAGAGAAATCTCTTTATGTTTTGTGTGTCTGAAAGAAAAAAATATTGTCTGATTTTTGAATCACCAAATATCGGCATCTGTCTTAAAAACCCTAAATCGGTCAGGCTCTAACCAACAGGTGAGGAAGAAGACATCACAGGTGAACGCAATTAACAACAGGTGAATGCAATTAAGGAAACAGGAAAGACAGACAGGAAGCAAAACTAGCACAGGACACGAAAGAAAACTACCCTTCAAAGTTAAACACGAAATCACCAAGAGAAACTAACACAGACCTGAACAAAAACACTGAACAAGATGTTCAGGAACAGAGGGAGCGAGGCGAAAACACAGAAATGAGACAGAGAGAGGCAAAAACACAAACACTGGGGAGACTGCTACTACTAATAATAATATACATGAACCAAAACACGAGATAACACCAAAAACTAAAACTATATAATTATTAAGTAAACACAGGAACCAAAGACTTCATAACACAAGAACTAAGTCACATACACTAGAATGATAATGAGATTAAAACTTTAAACACTGAACCAACAGCTAAACACCAACCATTAACCAAAACTCATATGTTAACCAAGCAACCAAAACACGAATCCAAAACAGAAAACATGAAACCCAAGGACCAAAACCAGCAGCTATGATGTAGTAGATGCAGGGGGAGAGTGGCACCAGCTGCAGGCAACGCTGAGCGAGGAGGAGGGGACTAATTTGCATTTTCATAGATCTGCACATACCTAATGAGGCAAATCTGTAGAGCTACATCTAAGAAAGTTTCTTTCAGCTGCTCCCTTATTTGTAAGGGGTTGCCACAGCGGATGGATTCACATGTTTGGTTTGACACAGATTTTACACCGGATGCAGCTCTCCCAGGAATTTGTGTTTCCTTCCAGTCTTGAACTGGGGATCTTTTAAGTGTTAACCACCACACTATGAAGCCACTATACATAGAGCTACATCTAAGCCATTTTAAGGCATTAGAAGAGTCTTTTCATGGTGAAAAACTTTACATTTTTTATGATAACATATTAATTTTTAGGGGTTTAAAATCTGGACTTGATATTGTTAAAGGCTACAACTAATGGAAGTTGATATTTAATGTGTAGCTAACAACTACTTTGTCTTTTTTAATCTTCTCAGGCTTTCTTCTTGTTAACAGGTGATCAGTGTTAGCAACAAATGTAAGCTCTCTTCCTGCTCTCTGTGGACTCACCGTCTCCAGGCCCAGCAGGACTAGCAGTGGGATGGTGGTCATGCCTCCTTGTATCCACTCTTCCAGTGATACAGTGCCATCGTGATCGTAGTCAATCTCCTGCATCATTTCCTGAAGGATCTACAGTGTAAACCAGAACAGAAGACAACTTAAAAATAATATAGAAGTAGTTGAGTATGCACTACTGCCTCAATATAGTAACAAATATTTTCATGCATACTCAATTTCTCAAGCAACATAGCTTAGGAAAGCCCTTCTTACTGGTTTCAGCTCAGTCACATCCCATTCCAGGTACTCTGCTACATGCATCATCTGGGAGACAATGTGCTCCAGCTCCTGCAGTGAGACCACAGACGGTCATTACAGGCACAAAAACACTGTGTTTACCTTTCTGTATGTCACAGCCTTAAGTTAATGTCACAAAATTTCTTTGGCATGAATAGACTGATGAACAGCTAGTAATAGCAGGTTGGAAATGTCATTCTTCTGCAGAGAAGAGTTGCACAAAGGCAGTGTGGGAAGAGCTCTAAGGCTGAAGGTTTAATTACAATGGTTGCTTTTTGGGGGGCAGAGGCGGGTGATGTTATTATCTAGTGGCACACTGAATCACTATGATGCACTTAGGACGTCTTTAAAAATCAGAGTGTTTCAGTCCTAATGAAGAGTTCATACTGTTTTTTCATTTTCTCTGAAATTTTGAGTATGATTTGGATCCCACTGAATGAATATTTCTGCCTACATTTGTATTCTCTCTGTCCTCTCATTAGTACTCTGCTTTCCATTATGCTTTCTCTCTATCTTCCATCCAATAATGGGTGGGAGATGACTAATAACTGGATACATTACCAAACCCACTCCACCTTCTCTATCTCCCTTTTAACCCTTTAATTTAAACCCCCACTACCTCCCACACACTCTCCATACAGATAAAAAGTAGTGCTTTTTCATTCATAACTATGTCCAAGCAACACATTTTTACTCGTCCTTGTTTTCTCTCTGTTAGTCTCCTTTTTTCACCCATTAATTTACAAAGTTTATTTAAATAAATTTGTTGAAAACAGACATACAAACAGACACTGATGGACAGAAACAAAGAATGGAGATAAACACTGAGAAAACTGAGAAAAAAAATAAAGAATAGAGGGAAAAGAATTGAGGAAAATACTGTAGATATTAGACAGCAACCCATTTTGCTTCAGAACTGCCCTAATTCTTCGTAGCATAGATTCAACAAGGTGCTGGAAACATTCCTCAGAGATGTTGGCCCTTGTTGACATGATAGCATCACACAGTTCCTGCAGACTTGTCAGCTGCACATGCTTGATGCGAATCTCCCGTTCCACCACATACCAAAGGTGCTCTATTGGACTGAGATCTGGAGACTGTGGAGGCCATTTGTGTACAGTGAACTCATTGTCATGTTCAAGAAACCAGTTTGAGATGATTTGAGCTTTTTGACATGGCGCTTTATCCTGCTGGAAGCAGCCATCAGAAGATGGGTACAATGTGGTCATAAAGGGATGGACGTGGTCAGCAACAATACTCAAGTAGGCTGTGGCATTTAAACAATGCTCAATTGGTAGTAAGGGGTCCAAATTGTGCCAAGAAAATATCCCCCACACCATTACACCACCACCATCCTGAACCATTGATGCAAGGCAGGATGGATCCATGCTTTCATGTTGCTTATGCCAAATTCTGACCCTACCATCCGAATGTCACAGCAGAAATCGAGACTCATCAGACCAGACAAAGTTTTGGCAATGTTCTATCATCCAATTTTGGTGAACCCACGCACAATGTAGCTTCAGTTTCCTGCTCTTAGCTGACAGGAGTGGCACCCAGTGTGGTTAATAAATTAAATAGTTTAATAAGTTAAATATATTTAGTTTTGAAATGTTAGGTGCATATTATACAATTGTGTACATACATTTTACAATTTGTGGTATTTTATTATCTGAGCAATTATTTATCAATCAAGAAGAGCAACTGGAAAATGGAACTTGAGCTGAATCTTTATGATATTAACATCCATTAAAGAAAAGCTAATGAGAAACACATTTAGTTCATTAAAAAAACGTAAGCATTTGGAGTTGGGATCCGTCATATTTTTGTGAGTCACAATTATATTAAAACAAACACTCTAAAAGGGAAATATTTACCGAGCTGTCCAAAGACCCATTTCCATCTGTGTCGTAGAGGCGAAACATGACTGTGGAGACAAAAAGAAAATGTCAGGCTATTGTAGTAACACCCTGTACTCTCCAAGCTTCTCAGCCTTTGAGGTGAATATTTAAAGTACTGCAGTAGCTCTGGCAGCACTCTTCAGTGTGAATGTCACTCCAGTCACAGACAAAGTCTTTATCTCAGCAGCTGTAAGCCTCTGAAAGCTGCAACTTTAAGTGTCCCCCAATTACCACTTAAAAGTGTCACCATGGAAACGGATGGCTCCTAAATCACAGATGTGATTGATTGTCTCTTAACGTCAGTAATTTAAGTCTTGCAGAGCTGTGACAACAACAGCATGAACTGGCTGCAGATCATTTCAGGCTAATGCCTATAGATAGAAATATGCTCTGACCCCACACTCCCCCACCTCCACTCTGGCCTGGGTGCAGCACAGGGTGGCTGCTGACATCATCACCAAAGAGTTGACGTCAGATGGCGGTTTGTCAGACCACTAACAAGGAGCTAATTGCCAGTTTCCTGAGTGAGTGGGTGGAGGTTGAGGGTGTTAGAGAGAGGTGATTGTAGCAATCAACAGGACCCAAAAGCCAATAAAGTGCAAAGGATGATGAAATAATGCTGTAGAAATGGTCTGAAATGAGAAAAGAAAGTTCTTTCAAATTCATAAATTCCATCTTTAAAATAATTGTGAATAAGTTCAAAAGTATCTCCACTAAGAACCAGTTGTCCTGATAATTTCCTGTTAAGTTATTGTTGTCATTTAAAATCAAAGCTAGCTATTCCAATCAAACAAACAAATAAGATTTTAACTTATTTATATAGATGAATATGTGTACTCAAAATGCTGCCAGAAGATTAGCAGACAGTTTTACATTCACAACAAATTTTATGGATAACTTGTTTACATAAAACTGTAAACAAGCATTGGTGCATGTTTTCATTGTTGTTGTTGTTGTTGTTGTTGTTGTTGTTTTAAGTGAAATGTTCAATAACTTGATATATGCCCCAGGAAGTCTGCATTAAAAAAACAAAACAAAACAAAACAAAAAAACAACTACTCACCTGTAACAAACACATTAAATACATTTTCCTTCTCAGAAAACAACTGTGTGAAGCCAGATTTTCTTAAGTTTGCCTCCATGTTTACCACAAAGCGGTCGTCTTCTGTTTATGCTGTTGTGGGTGCATTGCTGTGTATGTTGGTGTGCTACTGCCACCTGTTTATCAGTGGAGTAGTATGACACCAGTGGCAAAACATTTTTTAAAAACTGCTTCACAACACATTACAGTTCAAAAACAAGCATTAAGTATTAATTCAAGGATACCAAGATGAATTTTGGCACTGGAACTACCTGGAGGTCAAAACTAATTTAAAATGTACTGTATTTATGTAAATACAAATTTAAAAGTTTTGCATTGGTATAATTCTGTTCTTGCTTTTTAAATGTTTTTGAACTTCTTAGTTTAATATTTTCCAGACCCTTTTTAAATGTTAATTAATTTACTAATTTGTTATTATAGCAAGATTTTTCAGTAAGTACTTAGTGACAAGTGGCAAAAATATCTCAAACACGGAAATCTGCATTGGAGCAATTTTTTTAACAGTTTTTTTTCCTCTCTTTTATCTTTATACTGACATTTAATCTGGATTTCCAAAAACTATTTTTATTTCTGGTAAACCCGATGAAAGTAAAACAGCGCAAAACCGTCTAAACAAGCAGCACTGAAATCTGAGCGCTTCTCAAACGGTCCAGCAGAGGGAGCCATCTACTACAGAAAAAACCTGTTACAGATCACAGAGGTGGACAAGGACAAAGAAGCGCCTAATGAGAAATCGCCCGTAATTAATTCCATAATGTGTTCCCACACACAGGCAGCATCTGCTGAATTATTTAGTAATCCCTGTGCTTAATGGGAGCAACATTTCTCAATAATTCAACAGAACCATTAGAATTATAGCAACACAGAAAAAAAGGCTGCTTTCCAATTAAGCAATCTAACTTTGTGAATAAAAGATGTGTCAATAAGCTGCCAACACAGGGCACCAAACACCTGTTGGAGAACCTCTATGGGAGCTGTAAAGATCATTTCAAAATAAGTTAAAGAAACAAAATTAAAAAAAAAAAAAAAAGACTTATTAGATTGATTTTCACATTGATAATAAAATAGGAATTTAGGCTCCAGCCAGACAGAACCTTTGAGTTTAGAAAACCTGAAATGTTAATGGATGATAACGCTGGCTGCAAGATGAAACAGTGTACCATAATTAGGTTTAACTAAAGAATAACACAATAAGAAAAACAATTTGGTCAAATGCATTTCTTAATTTTCCAAATACATCTCAGGAAACTCTGACTCACTCCAATAAAATGCTGAGGGAAAAAAGAAAGAAAGCGACAGATACAATGCAACTCAGAAAATATTTAGACTGCAAAAAGACATTAAAACAACAGTTTGTGTTATTTTACCAAATGTTGAGCATTGCTTATTGTAAAGGAGACCTATTATGCTCATTTCCAACTCCATATTTTTTATTCTTGGACTGTACTAGAGGAGTTTTGCATGATTCTGAAATACTGAGCATTTATGCAGCCCCACACTTCATCCACTGTCTGAAAAAAGCAATTTTAGCTTCTTTCCTCCTTCCTTTAACCCAGCTTTCTTGTGATCGGTTTTGAACAGCAGATGAGTGGGGTTTCTGTGGTCACCACCAGAACCATATTACAGAAATCTCCTCATCTTTTTACCTTTTTACATAGATCTAACAGAAGAAAACCAAGTGTTTAGAGCAGTCTAAAGCCTCAGTTTTTGGCACCTGACTCCTACATAAGGTCACCATACAGTGAAGTGGGGTAGATCCACCAAATCTACAGATTTCTTTCAGGGTGACTCCTTGTACAGCTTGTATCATTCAAGTGTTGCTTGAAAGTAGCTTAAAAGAAAATAGATTGACAAACTCCTGCTGGACACAAAGAAGTGCTACATAGAAAAAAAAAATCAAGGATGCGTCGGATCCTTAGTGAAAAAGGAACGGTTAGAACAACAACTTGCACATATGCTGACACATTATTTGGATCTTGGCCATGTTTAATATACAATCTACCGTTGTAACAGTATAGATATGACAGAAAATAAATTATTTGTTTGGTATTAGCTGGAAAAAACAGCTATTATATTTTTAGAATCAAGGTTTCCCTTCTACAAATCTTTCACTCAATCCCTAAAAAGAAGAGTTAAATGTCAATAGGCAGAGCCAACGGGCCACAGTTCTTCAGAGCACAATCACAACGGGAGAACAAAGGTCAACATTTTTCAAACCTTTATTTAAGCTTCTTTTTAAAGTTGTCCTCTTATTAAAGAGGACATTTAGACAGAACCATTTCACAGTATTACTAGTCCTTTTGGAGATCTCATTCAGTTCAGATAGATGAGCTTTAACACTGGTTAATTTTTGACCATGACTGAAGATTTACAGTGTCTTGTAACAAAAAGGTTGGTACATAAAATATGAGGAATATGAGGTGATTATTTTAATAGATCATGCAGTGTGCCACCACAGCATGTATCCACAAGACAAAGAGATGTCTCTTTGCAAGGACTCACTACTGTGCTCCCTCTCAGCCTCTTGTCTTTTTCACTGGGCTTCAGTTTGGCCTTATTTCTTTTCACCCACTAAGGTTTAACAGCCAGTGACATTTCCTCCTGGTAGCTCAGTTGTTTGGCATGTGTATTTTATCTTTTCATTTGTATATTCAAGGTTCCCAGTGTTTGTTGCATATTGCATAGTGTTAGTACTAGTATGATCACGGTCTGCACATTACTACATCTCTGATGTTTGCTGCATATTAATACAGGACGCAGACATGTGATATGGGATGATACTCACATTCAAGCTTGTCCTCAGGACGCCCGCCCTCTAGCAAAGAGAGGTAACACACAATGTCCTTAAGCTGCACTGTATCTAGAGGCCTGGGTAGAGTAGGCGTCTTCAGAGGAGTGGAATTGCCTTTGATCAGCTTCAGGCCTGTAGGAAGAAGCAGATAAAAGGTTAAAACATCCTCCATAACGCCTCTAATGTTAGCACAGTAACCTGCTGGGTTAGGATATCTGATATCACTCATATACTCAGATTAATCAGTGGTGGGTGGTGTCTAGGGATGACAATATTTCAACCCTATCACATTGTGTTTAATGGCTAAAACCATAATTTGGCTTTAAATAAACAGATTGACACATTTTTCTCATACTGTGCATTGCTGCAGCACTGCTTTTTGCTCTGTTTTAGCACCTGTCTTTTTAAGGTCCCCCTACATGAAAAACCCACCCTCCTTTGAAAGGTCAACTGGGCTAATGAACATGTGACAGTGGTGGTTATAGTATATGTGAACAGCACAACGGAGGGTTAATGCCAGCGTGATACCCTCTGCATCTGTGAGTATTGGAGATAGAGAGTTACATTCAGACCCCAAACCAGTTCAATTCAACTGAATTTAATTCTATTTTATTTATATAGCGCCAAAAACAAAAGTCTCAAGGTGCTTTCTATTATGGGGTAAACCCCCTACAAAATTAGATAGAAATCCCCAACAATCACACAACCCCCTATGAGCAAGCACTTTGTGACAGTGGGAAGGAAAAACTCCCTTTTAACAGGAAGAAACCTCCGGCAGAACCAGGCTCAGGGAGGGGCAGCCATCTGCCACGACCAGTTGGGGGTGAGGGGAAACAGAAGAGAGCAGAGGGAGACAGGACAAAAGACTCACTATGGGAGAGAGACAGAGTTTAATAATAACTAATGATTAAATGCAAGTGGTGTATAAACACATGGAGAGTGAAAAGAGGTGCATGAGGAAGAAATGCTCAGTGCATCATGGGAAGCCCCCAGCAGCCTAGGCCTATTGCAGCATGACCAGGGATGGTTCAGGGTCACCTGATCCAGCCCTAACTATAAGCTCTATCAAAAAGGAAAGTTTTAAGCCTAATTTTAAAAGTAGAGAGGGTGTCTGTCTCCTGAATCCAAACTGGGAGCTGGTTCCATAGGAGAGGGGCCTGAAAGCTGAAGGCTCTTCCTCCCATTCTACTTTTAAATACCCTAGGAACCACAAGTAAGCCTGCAGTCTGAGAGCCAAGTGCTCTATTGGGATAATATGGTACTATAAGGTCTTTAAGATATGATGGAGATTCAA
>VUQI01014604.1:2255-14595 GCA_015106735.1 Paratilapia polleni
CAGACCAAACCCCCCCCCCCCCCCCCCCAAACTCCACTTCACAGGCCACCTCTGGCTCTTTAAGCATACACAAATTGACAAAAGATGAAGCTTATTGCTACACTGTCGTCTCCAGAATATTGGATCAGTGTGGAAAGTCCAGAATTGCATTCTTACTGTGTACACATACTGTTTTTGTACTTTACATATATAATCCTATACCTCCGTCTCCAAGGAATTTTCCATATTACAATCAATGTCACTCTGTGGTTGAACTTGGTGAGTGCTGACAGATCATCTAAACACAGGAATGGAGATGACAACTAGGAGCTGCTGTCAAGTCAAGAGCTAGAGGCTGACCGTGTGTGTGTGTGTGTGTGTGTGTCTCAAGCTTCTACAGGCCAGGACTGAACCTTCACTCTTCTCCTATAATCACAGTTTCATTTCTGAAGCTAATTATTAAAGATATACTATATGGACAGAAGTATTGGGCCACACCCCTTAATCTTTGAATTCACTTATTTTCAGTCACATTCCAACAGGTGTATAAAATCAAATAGCTAGCCATGAAGTCCGCCTTTAAAAACATTTGTGAAAGAATGGATCGCTCTAAAGAGCTCACTGAATTCGAGTGTTGTACTGTAATAGGTTGCCACAGTTGCAACAAGTCAGTTTGTGAAATTTCTTCCCTCCTAGATATTCCACAGTCAGCTGTAAGTGGTATTATTGCAAAGTGGAAACATTTAGGAACCACAGCAACTCAGCCACAAAGTAGCAGACCACGTAAAGTTACAGAGCGGGGTCACCGAGTACTGAGGCACACACTGCTGACTCAGTAACTGAGTTCTAAACCTCCTCTGGCATTAACATCAGCACAAAAACTGTGCACCGGGAGCTTTGTGGCATGGGTTTCCATGGCCAAGCAGCTCCTGCAGGTGTAATGTGTAGAAGGCCCAATACTTTTGTGCATATAGTGTTCCTATTGGAATTTTTGACAACTAGAGGTGATCTGGAGCAACGTCGAGATAAGACCACTCGTTTTTGAAACTTCTTGTCCCCCGTTATGACAAGTGGTTTTATACAATTCCCTGAGGGAAAAAAAAAAAAAATCAAGAGTCAGGAAAGCTCTGCCAGCTAGAAACAGCAATAACCATTGTGTCTTTTTCCAACATTTTTTAGCTACTTTCATTCCCCATTGTGAAACTGTAGGCATGAAAACTGAACTACACGCTGAAACTCCAAGAAGCTCATCATGGCCAACAGGAGCTGCAGATTCACAAGCTAATTCTATTGGTTCACCACTACAAATGACAAGTTTCACTTGAGCTGACCTCAATTCTCTTACTGCAACATAAACTGATCAGACACAACATTCAAACAACTGACAGGTGGACAACATTGATTATGCTGCTACAATGCAGTGTTGGGAAACCTTGAGTACTGATATACATGTGGATATAACTTTGACACTTATCACTCACTTAAACAGTGTTGTCATCAAAATAATAAATGTATCGTAAAATCTAATCTATTTCTAAAACTAAATAGAAAGTACTGTGCTGCTCTCAGAATAGTTGTCTTTATGACAGCAGGCAAAGGTTGGTGCTCTAGGGCAATTCTCAGAAATGTCATCTCATAAATTTACAGCACTATTGTGATTATTTTAGTGCTTTACATATTAAACAAAACAACGTAACCTCATTCCAAAGCTGCAATAAATTTTAAAGTGCTTTTGTCAGCCTGTTAGTTATCTGAATGTTTCTAAGACAAACCAATGAGGTACAAGTATGTGAGCTAGGTAGTAGACAGCCAGGCACACTTTATACATGCCTTCTAGATCACTTGGCTTGACCCATAGGTCACACACCTGATGTTTGAGCTGGTACAGCCTTTGGGAACATCCAAATACAGCTGTTCACTCCACTTAACCTCCCGCAAATAAAACCTTTCAGATTTGCAAGTGGAGCCCCAGAACCAAAATTATTTGAGATATTTTGGTCAAATAAAGGAAGCTGGGTAGTCTATAATTTAGTACAGAAGCTTAAAAAAAGTTTGTTAGTTCCAATTTTCCAGTTCCCTTGCCACAGCTTTCTATTTCTTCTTAGCATTTTTAACAGGCTCACTCTGTTTCTCTTGCCCTCTGCCTCGTTCAGTTGGCAGTGCCTTTCACATGTACATTAAAATGAATGGATGCCACAAATAGTGCAGGGTATTTTTGGGGGGGGGACTGCAGACATAACAAAATCAGCGAGGAAAGAAGCCAGCCACATAGAAGGGGACTTGAGGAGCACACTTTTGAGAAGGGAGGGAGGCACTCAGGCCAACAATGGCACACATTCACATTCTGCTTGAGCCGAGTGTCATTTTGTAGATATTAAGTGCAACACACCAAACGGAGTAAGAATTGCAGTATGGTGTTCAAATTGTTGACAAAGTGCCGTGATATGAAAACCTTGCTCCCCAAAGTCTAAAGCCAATGAGCTAAATTAACTGTATCAGGATCTACTCTATAAACAACAGATGGGTGACTAATTGCTTGGATTCATAGGAGTTTGATTACTCAAGTTCTACTTTCATTTTATAGTATAATACTGCACTGGGTAGAGAATAAGTACTCGTATTACTTGCCTAATCGTTTCCCACACTTCCTTAAAATATTTAACACTGAGATAATGAGGATGTGTCTATACACAGCTGAGGTGGCTCGTCCACTTATCACGGGGTTGGCAGTTGCTCTTCTCACCCACATGACGCCCCAGGGTGTTCCTGATAGTCAGACAGCCATATTTATATTTTGTTATTTATAGTAAATTTATATAAGTTCAGCCATTCTTCCTATTTCTTATCCTGATAAGAGTTTTTCTAAGATTTGAACCAAAAAAAAAAAAAAAAAAAAAAAAAAAAAAAAAAGGAGGACAATTTTTACCTTAAATTGGCATCGCAATGCCCATGATCAGAGTGGCTCAGCCTCATCTGGTTTTCACAGTTGATCAGAATACAGAGATTCAGTGACAAGAGGGCTGATTAAAGGTCTGCAACAAGTAGAATGACATGACAAAGCCTGAAAAGTTCATTACCTTGAATATAGCCCTCTCCCTTAGCAGCCGCTCAGGCAGGTTCTTTCGAGGCAGCTCTCTGGTGGTCTGCAGCTCCTCGTTCCAATCTCTGGTCTGAAGACACATCAGCAAAAAGGAAGAAAAAAAAGAAAATTGTTAATATTGGGAAAAACTTGAAAACATTTTTCTGGATGATGTCCTGCTGGATTCAGCTGCCCTCACCTGTCCAGGGATGTGCTCCTCGTAACCCAGACGGGAGGTGTATGCATCCTCAGCTCGAACGCAGTCCATCGCGTGGTCTACCTGCGGAGCAGTCCAACTGTACACCTGGAAAGGCGTGGCTATCCTCTCAAATGGGTGTCTCTGGACTCTGCAGCAGAAACACAGTGAAACAGAGAAAAAGTGTCACTTCCATGTTTCCTGCTTTAACTGCAAATATATATACTTATAATTTTCATGCAGTTTAAGTTTGTGCTTGTTGGGAAGAGTTCCTGCAACTTTGAGTGCAGTGTCAGTGTACAACTAATGACTTATGAGAACCAGAGAGCCTTGATATTTACAAGTAATTATTTTTACTTGTTGGGATTCATTTTCTGTTGCACTTCAACACTTTGACCCGCTGTCCCCTGACTGGGTCCTTAATGTGAAAGACAATGTGTGCTCCCCTGGTTAAAAGACTTCAATGAATGTTATAGCTTAATAATCGTAGAAAAGAAGAAATTCAATGAGAAATGTAACAGAAGAGAAGCTTCTGTAAAGTACAAAGTGAGCAGAGGTCAGAGGTTTACTTTTTTCCTTTGACAAGCTCAAATGCAGTCAATAGGAAGGGACGCAACAAAAACTACAAATATAACGACTTAAAATACTCGTAAGGGAAACGAGTAAGATGTCTGAACCTCTTCTTTTGCAGAGCAGTGAAGTTTTTCTTGAAGACGGGGCTGATCTGGCTCAGCAGCTCCACTAGAGAATGGCTCAGGAAACTGGGATTGGCTGGTTTGGGGTTGAAGGTGTAGGTGGTAGACCTGAAACATATGCATGGACATTACTATCAGCGTTCACATTAATATGGCTGCCAAGGCATGCAAAATCTGCAGTCTGCTAAATGGTGAGAAAACATCAACGACTTAAAAAAAGCCTACATTGGTGAGTAGTTTTTCTTCTATTGAGGAAGCTCAGAGAGGCAACTTGCTCAGATGCCCATCAAAATATAAAATCATGAAAAGGAGCTTCTGGCTGCGATCAAATGGTTCTCAACACAGTATTTTTCCCAGGTCGAAACACTTATTACCACTTAACACACTGTACTACACTTAAAGAAAGTGCAACTCCACTGTCTGTTCTATTTAAAGGAGAAATACGACGGGAGAAATTGTGCTGACTAGAATTAGTTGACTCACAGCATCGCCTCTTACATCATCTAATTGTGGTCCAACTGCTGCCAAACATCTTCACTTAATGCATCTTGAATTATGAATACATGCTGCAGAAATGTTGCTGCCAAATGCTTCAAGTGCACTGTAATGGTAGAGAGTCAGCTGCAATAAAAACACAGAGCTGTAAGGAGATATGAGGCTGAAATGATGACTGACTGGTTGAGGTAGAAGCCGCGTGTTGAGGCAGTGACGCTGACATGGCGCTCCTCCACAGTCACAATATACAGGTACATGAGGTCACCATGCATCTTCCTGTTTCCAGGTGGAGGGTTCCAGCCGCTCATGGTTAAGACCTTGAGGCACTGCATGGGCTGCGAAGGACATAAAAGAAAAGGGATGAAACCCTCAAGTTTCAAAGCTAAAATTGCTTTCTCATTTAAGATCCAAATGTGATCCTCACCTTCCAGTCCTTATTCTGTGGCTGGAGGGGCACCAGGGGGCGCTCTTTGCTGCTGGGCAAGATGTGCTCTGGAGGGGTGCAGTCGATCTGCTCCAGCTCGCTGCCCTTTTTCTTTCGCTTCCCAGTTTCTGCAAGCACAGAAGAAGCATCAAAGTGAAAGTTTGTGGATTTTTATACGTTAAAGAAAAAAAAATTTTTGCAGACATCTACCCCTGCTGTGATCTACTCAGCCACACACTGAACCATTTTGAACACATAAGCCCTTATCAGACATGTACCCCTTTATTTAATCTGATTTTTTAACATGTCTGAACAAACACATAAAAAGTGCAATGGCAATCTCTGCAAAAAGGCTGCAGCAGCACACAGTGAAAAATCCAGAGTTGGTGAACATCTTGTTTGCTTCTTAAAATCCCTGAAACATTTTAATATGCAAATCTTCATCTCTTATGCACAAATAAAATATAAGCATTTTAATAAGGGATTTCACTGAGATTCAGGGGTGAAAGCGCCTCCTAATGCCAACAACAGTCATTAATTTAGCTTCCAACAGCAAAGTAGGTTTTAAAATCCATCAGTGAGAGGAAAAAATGGTGCGTCTCTGTCTTTCAATGCAAATATTCTGCAAGCGTTTCTTTCATTGTGCTCCCCAGACTTAAACATAACCTAATGCATGTCTGAATGACAATAAACCAGCAATTTGATGGGGCTGAAAAAAAGCTTTAGGTCATATTCACACTAGACATGGCTGCCTTGTGCAACTGTATCCCTTACAATCCCTCACTGGCCGAGCAGAGTTCAGTTTGTCTCTTTTGCTCCCATATTTTAGGGCCCTGCTCTTTTTCCATCTTTCCTTTATCCCAAACTGAAAGGGGTGTCTTAGTTCTTCTTCCTCATACTCTTTGTTACACACACACACACTTTAGTATGATGTGGCAGTTGCTGGGCACAACGAGGTTCACCATTCCAATCATTTTGAGCACTGGGACACCTGCCTTAAATTTATCAATTATTTAACACAGCATCAGTCACTGAGACACTGAAGCATTTGTGTTTGTACTTGGGCTCAAACGTGCTCAAAGTCCAATTAAACCACACCTGGCCCGGCACAGTAAGCAGGGATCACAGCAGTCAAACAAACTGGAGTCCACCCTTAGTGTCATACCCCCAAGGTCTCCATCAGTGAAGATGCTCAGGAAAGAGAGAGAGTTGCAGTCCACTCCGTTGTAAGCGTCTGAGGGGTCCAGACTTTTCAGCAGGTCTCTGATGTGACGCACATGGATTCGAGCTTCACGCACTGTGTAGGGCTCTGTGGGGGAAAAAAGAAAAAGAAAAAGAAAAAGAAAAAAAAAAAGAAAGGAGCATAAAGAGTGTAAGGTTTAAAAAGCAATAGATTAAACTGAACATTTGTAATGCACTATGACCAGTGTTGGGCAGGCTGCTCAAATGTATGTATTATTCACTAGTTTGTTCTTTTTTTGTTTGTTTTTTTTAGACAAATACACTGTCTCCTAATTAAGAGGTTAAGAAGAACATCTTCACACATATCAGCACAAATGTCTATTCTAATAGAGTATCTAACATTAAGTTGACTGCAAAGCTGATGAACAGTAGCCCAAAGAGCACTCCACAGAAAAAAAAAAAAAAGTTTCAGTTCTACTGTACACACTGTTATGGAAGTCTTTTGAGACCAGGTTCATTCTGTGGAGAGATTATACTCAGGAGAGAGAACATTTAATGCAATCCTCAACCTCACCAACCAAAATACACTACCAGGCTGTACCACCCCTGCCCTAACCCCAACCTATATACCCTTAACAGATGAATCTGTGTGATGGTGGAACATGGCAGACAATGCATTTACTGATGTCATGTAATGCTGATCAGGTTTACCGGGTTGCACCTGCCAAGGCTGTGTGACTTCAACACCCTTCATTAGTGATATATTTGTTTTCACATTATGTGGTGAGTCACTGTCATGTCTCGAGGATGAGATGAAAAGTAACACTAGACGCTTTGTCTGGTGCAGAAGGTTATAGTGTGCAGCTTTATGTCTATCCTTTTCGAACACTACTTCCGTGATCAGAGAGAACAATGACTGTGATTCTTGCTCTTAAAAAGGAAGAAGGGCTCTACATGCATGGCTAAGTAACAGGACAACAGCTTAACCCTCCCAGGAAGTCAGCCCAAACTCTATTATGATAAACCCATGTGCTTCAGAATCTGACCTTCCACCACTTTGAGCACCGAGCCCTCCTGCAGACCCTCGATGGACTTAAGCTCAGCAAAGTTGTCCAGCACGTTTCCATCCAGCTGCAGAGAGAAGCAAGTGCGGTGGCAGGTGTCCTCGCGGTCCATCAACACCTGATGGATTTCCTGTACCATTTCCTGGGGGGAGACCTGATGTTCGGGAGGAAATGAAAGAAATGAAGTGACGGTGAAACGTAGAGGTTCAGAAATATTTCTACTTTGACACACATTGTCTATTTGAAAGCTAATGAGAGACCAAAGCACTGCACAGAGGTTCAAGGGCGGAAACATTTAGTTAAGGTTACAAAGAACATGATTTCTTTATTGAGCTACCTCATTTAAAAATACTGCTGTCTGCTTAATGAACTGCAGCTAATCCTCACCTGCAGGTCAAATGGCTCTGTTCCTGGAGCCTGGATCTTAACGGTGAAGCCCGTGTCCTGGATCACTATCACTTCCTGTTCGTTAGACTCCTCCCCTCCATCCGCCTCGCCGCTTCCATCCTGCTTTGATTCTGCCTCCTCTGTATGCTCATGAGCCCCGTCACCATTTACCATGGCTGTATCTGCACTGTGCCCTGTAATGGAAGAAGTCACAAGACACAACAATTTGATGATAATTTGGTAAACTAATCAAACTACCTTATTTAAATTTGAAATAACACTCTTTTGTCCAATATCTTACTGACAGAAACCATTTTAGCTGTTACGTGTTGCCAAGCTCCTGTAGTCGGTTAAAGCGCTTGCAAATATAATAAGGTTACTCATCGCTCTCTGAATGATCTACTTTCCATTGTAACACAAGCTTCAGCTTAATTTGCAGAATCATAGCATCCTAAAACTGACATTCAGTTTATTGGTGACAAAATGCTGCTGCAGGCACACCGAGTCTGAGCACACAGCTGATGCCTTACTTCTTATTGCTCGTATCCACTTTGGTGTAATTAAAAGCTCTGTTTTTCAATTTGGCAGCTTATTAAAAACATACACACTGATACTCGCACACTGAATGGCGCACTTCACTTCAAAATTTACCTATTTTGGCTTTCCTTATTTGCTCTCCTGTATATATACAGTTACAATAGAGGATACACGTTAAAAATGGCTGAAGTTTCAGATAATGAGTTCAGCATATGTGTGAGTAATCCGTGTGAGATACTTAAAGCTAAGGTTTCCAACATTTTTTTCTACTCTTGGTTCTGTATGACATCAGTGAGAGCAGATATCCCTTATATGGTTGTCTCAGGCACACAAGGGTAGCTGTGAGCACAGACGCCTCACCCACCTGGATAAATGACCTAAAGGAAGGGGTGGCCTCAAAGGGACTGAAGCTAAAATGGATGAACTGAAACGCTCCTCCAAAGCCCAAGATAAATCAGAAACTTTGACTCCAGCAAAGCTACTCTAGTAAAGTTCAGCAATAAAATATGGAGCTGGAAAAGATCATAACAGGTCCTTTTTCACAAAATCTCTTAAATGTGCTTTCTGTGCCTCAATAAGTAACAAAATGGGTGTGGGGTATTATGAAATGAGACCGTGGACAGAGACACCATCTCAGTTTCAGAACTGAGAGAGCCCTAAAACACTGACTCATGAGGGAAATGTCTGGCCAAATGCTCCAAAATATAAAATCAGTGCGGTGAATTTGTGCTCGCAACCTCTTACTCTCAGTGCTGCATTTTATTCTACAGAGCTGACCTGCCAAAAATGCTACCATGGACTACACTACAGGCTAATACTGCTAGCACTGAAAGGGCAAAGGGACAATTGTTATGCACTGTGAGTGCACGCAAGTCAGCTCACCATGCAACACAGCATGAGACAGGAATATACTTACTTATAGATATAGACATGGCAAGTGTGTTTTCTATATTTTTAGAAACGGTTGTCTGGCAATGCTAGTCTTCAATTAAATTTCGTTGGATTAAAAAGAAACAAAGACACATATTTGACTTTTCCGCTGCAATAATATGTTCAGTATTTCATGGTTTGTAAGAGAGGGCCTGATTGGACCACTACTGTACGTGGAAAACAACGCCTTGAGGCCATTTGCTGGGTGGATGGGTGTGTTTGGTGCTGAGCTGGTGGTGCAGTGTCTTTTTAGAGCTGACTATATTTCGCACCTTCAACAACTTGGAACTGTTTGGCTGCCATCAGTTAATCTGTTCTACATGGAGCAGCACTTTGAGAGCGTCAGCCAACCACACTAAGCCATCCTGACAACAATAGCAACTCACTTTTCTTCCACATAACCAGCCAGGCAGCTATTCAGCAAGGTCACAAATAAGGAACACAAACTTCTAGGTCCAGATGATCTTACCAGTATCCTTATAAAATATTTATTTATGGTTGAACAGAGCCAACAAAGCTCAGCTATACCAGTACTGACAGTACTGTGGTTTTACTTCACTGAGATCAACAAAAACTGGAGAATTAGGGTGAGGGAACTAGGGTGAGGGAACTAAACCCTAAGATTTCTCTTTTATCAATCATCAACTGTACTGTGAAGAGTACAAATGCTCCCAAAGAGCTGCAACTTCAACAACCAAGTGACTAATGATTGTATCTGAAATTTGACAATAAGCAACCAGCTCATCTAGAAAGAAAGCACTCAGTTTTCCAACACTGACCTGCTGTAACCAACACTGTTGCAACACCGCAGGGAGTTTAGCCAGAAGGCCTTGAGGGACTGACTAAAAAGAATTTCAGTATTCCCAAGAGAGAATTATCGGTCACTTACATGGATATTTACTTACACCTACACTGTAGCAAATAATCCATGAACTGAGCAGTTACTTTACCTCTTTTTAATAGGAATCAGAGCCATCAAAATGACAGACCTTTATCTCTAAAATAGCCCAGCTGTGAGAAGTCTGAGCCAAAACCAGACACCTTCTCTCATACAGACAATGGATGGATATTATTTTCTTGAGTAACAGTTAAGGTGAGAGGAAAATGACATGAATAAAAATGAATTACATTAATTCAGAGGAGCAGGGGCCCACTACGAGGATATCAGACAACTGTTTTCTGTCACTGAGAAACAACTGCTGCCAGCCAACGCGTCCTTGCCGACATTCAAGGGTAACACAGCGTCAGGGTTACTCGGAGAGAAGGGGCCAGAGGGAGGGGTGGGGCTCCATAGCTGGACCGCAACCCCGGGTGGGGAATGAACGCAGCAAGATAGTGGAGCAGCGACAGGCCACGCTCTGAATAACAAACACAATGGCTTCAGAGTAGACATGCAGGCTAATGGTGTCGGAAACCGTGAGGGCCCCATGTCGAGTGTTTCAGAAGGCATCTTTGTTTGCATCATCAATGCAGAAACGTTTCATTTCAGACTTGAGCTCTTTTTGTCTGAAACAACTGACATGAAGATGACAGACTTCAGGTATATTACAGATCAGAGAGGAGAGAAACAAGACACACAGATTCGTAACATTTAGCCAATCAATTAGTGCAGTGTTAAGAGACAAGAATTAAGTTAATATTGCACCAAGTCCAGCTTCTTAAAATGTGACTATTTGCTGATTTTAATCAAATCATAATTCATCAAATATCTTCAGGTACTGAATGGTTGGTGACACAAAACAAGTCATTTAAAGAGTTTATCTCTGGCTCCTGAAGCTGAGAGACTGAATTTCACTGATTTTCTGATGTTTGAACAGAAACCTTAGACATTACATGCGGACCTACTGACATCAACAGCTCTCTCTGATCATTCCTTTGGACAGTCTGGCTAATTTATAACGGACCAAAGACAGGAGTTAGTGTTTGATTGGGTAGATTTGGTTTTTAGATATCAGCACTCATCATTGCAGAAAGCGAGCAGTACAAAGTCCTATAAGCCCCGAGACTGATGATGAGGTATTCCAGCAGACTAAGCATTGCACAATAGACCCATTTTTCCCAACAGCAGAGAAATAAAGAAAGTGGGTAATGAGGCAAAACAAGAAGGCAGTGATCAAGCAGCCGCTGAACAGTGAACAGGAAAAAAATCCCATACTGCTTTTGTTTTAAAGTGGAAATACAGAAGCCCAAATGTGGTTGACAGACCTAATGAAGTGCATCATAGGATAATTTATCAGCTATTTCAGATAAAGTTTCCACTGATGTGGCTATGTATTAGAAGGTTTGGCACAAATCCGTGAGAATGACTGCTTTATTTAATAAGTGTGACAAAATCTCTCATCTATTTCAGGTATTCGATGTGCTCCACTGGCTGAAAAACAGACAGTTATAATTCTTTTATTATTATTAATTATAAATCAACTGAGTCTTCAGAACATTCGCTGTTGCTCTACTTGTAGATAAAGTGATGTCTTCAGTCTATGACAATATCAGTTTTACAAAGTAAATTCACATATAATGTGAAAGGTATTTTTCTTTATCACACAACTCTAAACATATCTGTTTATCTTACTTAAAGCAAATATCTTAATTTCTCTTCTGGCCTTAAATATCATCCTGTCTTATTACACATTCCTAACTTTAGTTGATCAGTAATTTAAAGCTCAGTTTCAGTGGAACAAACAAGCCACTCACATTAGAGAAAAATAATTAAAAGCAGTGATCAAAAACTGTGCACACAGTAACAAATGCATTCTGAGCTCACCCAGAATCATTAAGCAGTGGAGTAAATGGTTGGACAGGCACTAGGCATAAATCCTCCACAAGGTCAAAGTAAGGAATCAGTAGAACAAGGACACAAATCTGAGAAAATTAAAATACTAAAGTAACTGCAGATTAAATTGAAAATGACTCGAACTTAAAGCTCAGTGATAAATCACAGTTTTCTTTCTCTTTACTCCATTATCTTACTTCTCCTGATAAAAATTAAAGCCAGCCAAGCGGCCATCTAGCTACTCTGCAACCCTTGACATGGTGACCATGGTTGCTGCCATGGCAACATTAACCAGCCAGACAACCCCGAAAACAACATCACCACCACCACCACCACACAGGGCCTCTCTGTGATCATGCCTGCTGCACCACAAGGTGGCATCCTTCTGGTGGACAGACAGAAAGACTGAAAACTAAATGTCTGCCAGCAGATTCTCTGTCTTATACTGCTGTCATTTTATCTGTGTTTTGACTGCTGGATTTAAAAAAAAAAAAAAAAATTTTTAAAGATAACATCTCTGGCTCAATGAACATGTGATGATTTTTTTTTTTTTTTTTTTTAAATATTTAAAAAAAAAAAAAATTTCTTTCATTTTTTAA
>VUQI01014605.1:12570-33725 GCA_015106735.1 Paratilapia polleni
GAGCTGAGCCTGGTTCTGCTGGAGGTTTCTTCCTGTTAAAAGGGAGTTTTTCCTTCCCACTGTTGCCAAGTACTTGCTCATAGGGGGTCATCTGACTGTTGGGGTTTTCTGTCTAATTTGTACGGTCTTTACCCTAAAATATAAAGCACCTTGAGGTGACTGTTGTTGTGATTTGGCACTATATAAATAAAACTGAATTGAATTGAACTGAAAATTGAATATTGTGGTATGAGGCATAAAGATTTCGTGTTTCTAAAGCCTAGTTTATGGTCACCGCATTGGTTGTGTTTCATGCCGACTGTGATGTCACCACCGAGCACTCAACTCACCGCAGTCTTCTCCTGAATGATACGTGATGCCACACTGAATAAAACTCTGCATTAGTGCTCATATGGGAGTAGATGAAACTGAAACAGGAGGTAAAGCAATCACTGAATTTCTTTCTAAATTTTCTCCAGAAAGTCTCTTTTTTTTTCAAGCTGTTACAGCATTTCCCTCTGTATGGTACATAGACAATATAAAACATTGGCGCAGCTTCCGGGTCTGAAAAGTGATGCCAGTGCGGAAGTGCCTTAAACTTGCATTCTATCTAAAGGCCACCAGATGGCAACAGCTGTGGTTGCACAAAGATTTCCAGTCCTATAGAAGTCTGTGGGAAAAAGGCTTTCTTTCTTGACCTCTGTAAACACTTTGCTGCGGCATTCATGGTTTTAGTCACTCATTTTGGGTCATATTGAATAATAATATTAAGTAAATCTTGGTCTTGTTTCAAAATGGAGGATTATGTGTGGTATACTTACACCTGCCCCTCTCATCACGTCCGGTTTCTTGAAACCAAGATGGCAACAATGAAAACACTCATCTCGAAACCAGTGGATAGCATTATGGTACTGATCTGAGAATCTCTTAGCTCTTGTACTGATATATCATTCAAATGGTGGTAAAGACCAACATGACCGTATGCTTGTGTCCTCAACCTGGCCGCAAATACGACGCCAGATCACAAAAATGGAGCAGTGCATGACAAGCCGATACGACACCAAAGAGTGTGACATTGTTTTTGGGTGTGTGCCACCATTTGCAAGGGCAACAGCAGTGAGCATAAACCAGGCTTATACGGTGCAGTGGTCTGGATCCATTCATTATCGGTTCAGCATAGCCACAGTCATTTGGAGAAGCTGTGTCATGATGATTTTTGTGCCTTTTTACAGTGTTAAATGACCTTAAAATGCTTTAGGTTAGGGTTAGAGTGTGTCCTTTGATGCTACATGGCATGAAAACAATAAAAAAAAAAGTATCATTACATCTTCATTAGTGGCGTAGTGTAGCAGACATGGTATGGAAGTCAGAAAACAAACATTTACCCCTAGATTGATTCAGTTCAAATGTTAAAACTGAAAATTTGCTCTCGTTTTCTACTCTGCCCGTATAGAAAAATCATAAATCGTCTTCTTGCCAGAACTCAGCAAGCATTCCATGCAGAAAAAAACTCAAGCCATTGGATCAGTTCCTTATTGCTCACGTCTTAGATATCAAAGGCAAAGTTGTTGTTAAGAAGTAAGATAATCTTTTATGTCTCGCTGCCTTTTAGAGCCTCCAAGTTTCAAAGCACAGTTTAAACGTCCAGATACCTGGTAGCACGCAGCAAATCAAAGGAAATCATTTCCTCCAAGGTCAACTGACCTTTTAGCTTTGTAATCTTTCATATCCGAGTTACAGTGGAACTGCAAAACATTTCATTAGTCAGTCTATGGGACATTTGCAAACTGATTTTAAGCCCCTGAATATCCACAAAGCTCACTGATTCCCAACAGTTAACAGCTATTTACAAGCCATGAAGTCTGTCTGTGCCAGAAATTGTCGGAAACTAGCGAACCATAGGGTGTTACTACCCTACAGTTCCTAGAAATTCTCCGTGCTGTCTCCAAATTCCTGTTAACCTGCACCTCCACAGCAATTTACAGTGCTGCTTACTGACAAAAATCCCACTTTTAATGCAGTGTCTGTCCCTCAGTGATTTGAGTTAGACTGAGTTAGATAATAACGATCGTCCGGTTTGCCCACTAAGATTTCTCCTACAGGCTGTAACCTCAAAAATTTTTCCACAGAAGCTGCTCCTCTATGCTGTGAGCCACTGTTGCCTTTCAGCAGGAAATAAGAACCTCTTTAAAGTGGAAAACTGGTTTAAACTTGTGAGCGCAGAGGTTGCAAAGTGACAGGCTGTGATTTTTTTTTCTGTGCTGGTAATAGTTTGGGATGATGCTCAGAGTGAGAGAAAAAGTGGTTCAGGCCTCTGGTAGATCCACATATCCCTGGATTTACAGCTCCTCTTGCAGACATGTGAGCCAGCCATGCGACAAGCACACTTGATCCTTTTCCTGTCTTGTATGTCACATCTCCATCGTGACGCCGGAAAACAGGCTCAGCACCTAACTAGCCAGTTATTTCAGGGTCAAAATAAACATGCTAATTTGTCTGTATTTTACCATTCAGTCGGTTCCTTTCTTTCCGTCTCCCCCTTCTGTCATATTGAAGTTTTAATTTCCGCCTGTGTTTACGTATCGGGACCATCTGCTGTTCCCCTGACCCGGGGGGAGAGGGAGACCACATCATAAGCCAAGTTTCCATCCTGCTGTCAAGTAAATTTTAGTTTGAAGTTTTGAAAAGTCACATAAAGTAAAATGAGAATTAGATGCCTTTTCTTCGTGTCAGCTGAAGTGAATAAGTAGGCAGTAAAAAAAAGAAAACACAACCAGCAGACAAGAAGTGTTTGAAGAACCAATCCGTCATGGGCAAACGGCTGTTGTTTGTACTTTAGTGGAGACTAATGTCGGCTATATTTCATGCTGTCTGAATATGAAAACAAGAAATGCCCTTGGCAGTATTCTGACTGCTAACTGCGACGGGCCTCTTCTGCACGGAGAGAGAGCAGGTTTAACATTTCAGGGGAAGTTGGGACAAATATTTTGAGAAATCCAAATCCTCTTCTGAGCCGCACAGGCAGACTGAGAAAATGATTTCTGTCACTGCATATTCTAAACATCCTGGATCAACTAAACATTTCCTGTGCTTCAAGTCAGGGTGTATTGTCAGAGTTTTCCATTCCATTCAACCTTTTCTAATACCCCTCCACACAAATACCGGACGGCAGCTGAAATTAATTGGCATTCTGGTGCGTGCATCTTTCATGTTGTTTTGAAGTGAGGAGGAAACGTGTTAAAGTATGCGCACCAGTGTCTATTCCTGTTTCTCGTCTAAGTGTGCGAGCAGCGAAGAGCAATATTGTGTCAAGCACTGTTTCAAGTATACTCTACTGTGTGTGTTCTTTTTATTGTGTTTGATAAGATGGCCACCACTTAAATAAACAAGCTTTAGTTTAATCCCACTGTCATGTCCTCAGTGTCACTTTATAGAGCTGTAACGGCCACAAGTATTTTTTTGTAGGAGGACAGATTTGAATTTAAAGTAAATGCACACAAAATCACATAGAAATACAGGATATAAGAAATACGGGAGATATGTGCTACTTGGCAATATTTTCCATGCTTCAAAATTAAGTTAAACCCATATTTTTGGACATATTCAGTTTCAAGTCTCTGAGTGCCTGTTACCCATTTTAGCAAATGATTTATATATGAGGGCTAGCATGTTTGATATAAACCCTATCAAAAAGGAAAGTTTTAAGCCTAATCTTAAAAGTAGAGAGGGTGTCTGTCTCCCGAATCCAAACTGGGAGCTGGTTCCATAGGAGAGGGCCTGAAAGCTGAAGGCTCTGCCTCCCATTCTACTTTTAAATACCCTAGGAACCACAAGTAAGCCTGCAGTCTGAGAGCGAAGTGCTCTGTTGAGATAATATGGTACTATGAGTTCTTTAAGATATGATAGGGCCTGATTTTTTAAGACTTTGTATGTGAGGAGAAGGATTTTAAATTCAATTCTGGATTTAAGATGGAGCCAATGAAGAGAAGCTAATATGGGAGAAATATGATCTCTCTTTCTAGTCCCTGTCATAAAGGTCTTCCATTAATACTTCTCTTCTATGTCCTATTGCTTTACTTAGCAATTTAAAGCAAGAAAATCTTAGCAAAACTGTTAGCTAGGCAACACCGTTAATAATTTCAGAAAGAATAAAGTCAATCAGAATTTCCTATTCCTATACCTACAACATGACACAATCACGTAAAATGTGTAAATCATTACATTTCAAGGTGAAGACACACGTTTAAGGTCATATTTAGGTTGTGTTTGTGCTTCTAGCTAATGCTACTACCTACTGTACACTATTAGCCCGATAAGGGGATGTGTTCTAGCTAACAAGCTAGCTATTATTACCATCCCATAGACTTGGTAGCTTAACTGTCCTTTTACCAAATAAAACATTTATCGCTATCTGGGATATTGAAAGGTTGAATCAAAGATGGAGCTAATAGCAACATTTAATATGAATGTTGGACCAATCAAATTAAAGTTTCAATACCAATACTGAGAATCAAAAACTGACATACTCTGCAAAATATCTTTGCAATCAAACCTTTTTCATGGTCTGAATAGAAAATGAGAACTGGCTTGTTGATCAGCCCATCCATAGCAGCAGCCTCAGAGGAAGAAGGTGACAGATGGGAAGAAGTTGAAGAGGAGGACCCTCTTTTCCCTCCCTCTCAAAAACCCTCCATCCCCACTCTTAGCTAATTAGCAGTGATTAAAACGGCCTCTTCTAGGAGTCACAGATAATTAATAGCCTGTACTTGCTTCCAGTTTTTCTCCCTCCATGTTTTTTTTCCTACCCAAATGCAGATGTAATTAAACTTCATAAACAGACGACTGATTAAGTGCAAATATTTGCCCTCTTAAAGCGGGTGGAGCATGAAATGATTATAATTGAATCAAATGTTGTTTTCTTTTCTCTCTGTTTGCAGAGATTGAAGCCAGGGAGGCCTGTGATTGGCTGCGAGCGGCCGGCTTCCCTCAGTATGTGCAATTATTCAAAGGTAAATATGAGACTGTTCAGTCAACTTCAAGATGATAGACAGTAACTCCTAATGATGCCTTAGACGGCATCTTATTGTGTCATTCATCTTGTGTGTGTCAGACTGCAGGTTCCCCATTGACATTGAGTGGGTGAAGCGCGATCACCACTTCCTGGATAAGGATGCACTCGAGACACTCTGCAGGTAACAAATGCTGTGCAGGAGCTGGACACATGATCATGAACAACTTTTAACAAGTTAATAAAACAGCAAAATACAAACAAAAATGAGCAAAAGCGGGCCTGTTATAAGTATTATTTTAAACCACTCTAATAGAGTCCAGAAATAAAAACTATGGTGCTAGAAATGACCGTAATATATCCAGTTTAAATGTTAGCAATATGCTGCATTCATTTAAGAGCCTGCCCAGTACTACTGTAACTCAAATGGGTGTAGCATTGTTGTGTTGTATTTCTGCTGCGTCAGTTTTTGATGAAAACAACAGCCTAAGGTTTAAAGGGGTTATTCTGGGTTGTTTCAGTGACCACAAACACTCCAACAAAAATATGATCCGTGCCTGATTAGATGCTATTCTGGAGAAGTTGGATATTTGATGCCTTGCTAAAGGGCTAAACAGTTTTGGTAAAGAGAGAGGGCTCTGTCTTCACTTTCGTGCTGCTAGTTCGGGGATTAAACTGACTGCCCCGTGATCCCAGAGTCATATTTTAAATAACATTTTCAGGTCACACTTTGAACCACAACTCTTGATTTTCTTAGAAATTGTATGGAAAGTATTGATAAATAAGTACAATATATACAATGTGCCATCTAACCTCCATTCACTCCTCTTCCTCTGCCTCTTCCAGGAGGTTAATCACTTTAAACAAATGTGTGGAAATGAGGCTGGAGCTGCGAAGATCAAAACGCAGGGTGAGTGTTGAGAGTGAGCACCGAGTAACTCAAACACAGCAGGATGCTCATATCGGAGCAGCTGGCACCATGGGGGAGGGGGCTTCACGCCATGAAATCTACTCTTCAAGCACCACTTGGAATTCACTGATATTAGCTGATCACTCCTCCTTCTCGTCAACACTTTCATTTTCTAAGAGGAAGTGTTTGATTTGTTTTTCACGCTTTGGTCTTCATTGTCTTTTATTGCCGTGAGGTCCCTGGTGTCACGTTAAATGAATGCAAACAAACGTAAAATTGTTTTTTCAAGCCGAGGAAAGTGTTATCAATGCTGCAGAGGGTGAAATATTTTGACTTTTAGTCCTCCTTATTGGGTAAGGGCCAAAGATTTTACACTTGTCATGATGCAAAAACACATCTTTCGAACTCCATGCCATGACTTTGTAATAGAGGTTTGCTTTTAAAAACATGTCAGAGTTGGGTGTTTGTGTGGTTTTCAGACATTTTGTTTTTTTGTCTGAGCCTACCATCTTCTTCGTCTTCTAGGGAGATGACTGTGACGAGGAAGACTTCTGTGCCATAAGCCCCAACTGGACCTACGACAGGCGGACACGACAATGGCGGCGCCTCGACTCCGCCGTGGACATCGTCCGCTTGTCCCCCAACCTGCAGGATGTGTCGGAGTGTGATGACCGTCATGACGTCAGCTCCATCCACAGCTCCAGCAGCGCTGAGAGCGAAAGCCATGATGAGCACCTCAAGAGTCTCAGAGAACCGATTAACACCTCCACCGCCACTACCACCAGCACCCCAGATGACCAAGAGAACAGCCGGAGCTCCTCCCGCTGCTCTTCCACGAACAAGACCTCGTCCCTGGATACTTCTCTCAGTGGACCCCCGTCCCCTGGTGGAGGGTCATCCACTATGAGCCTGGAAGCTGAGGGCTGCCACCCAGAGAAACTGTCCAGGAAGAGATGCACCACTTTGCTGAGGAAGATGGAGAAACTGAGGCCCAAGGGGACATCAGGTGAAGGCAACAGCGGGGGCCGGGCCCGGCATATTATAAGCAGGCCAGTTCTCGTTCAAGATGAGGACAGGATAGAAGGGCTGCACTCCCCGTCAAGGTGAGGATGGTGAACCTACCCAGTGTTTACTCCTGCATCATTAACCTTGCATGTCTTTAACTTCTATTTTTATTAATACTTCTATTGTCTCCAGTCTGCAGGGTCGACCCAGCAGCCATGCGTCTTCGTCCCCCTCATCTCCTCACACCATCAGCAGCAGCAGTAGCAGTAACAGCCACTCAGAGACCAGCAGCACTGTCAGCACGCCCAGCCCAGTCACTCGGGTCAGGAGCAACTGCAAACGATCTGGCAGTGGTGTCGGGGTCAGCAGCGGGACGACCCAGAAGAACCAGAACCACACAGGAACAGAGGTCAGTCCCTGGAGAAGACTCCTCCAAACCTTGTGTGTGTTATGTGACCTTGTTTTTAATTAAACAATTTTTATCCCCAATGTCTGAATGGACTGTAATATAACTTTAAAAAATTAGACCTTTCCCGACTCTCTTGGTTGCCAAAATGGTTTTCTTCTTTGTTCACTGATTCCGTTATTCCTTCACTGATCCTTTCCAGGACTACAGGAACCAGATCAACAACAACAACAGTAGCCACCAGAATGTGGTCTTCCAGATCCCCCACGGACACAAACCAGGGACCTTCCCCGCCTCCCTCATGCACAAGCACGCCATCCTGTCCCCCGTCATCGACAACACCTCCGTGAACTGGAGGACCGGGAGCTTCCACGGTTATCGGACGCGACAGAACTGCCGCCGTGGGATTTCGTCTCTGGCGAGCGGCAATATGACATCATCTTCCTGTGAAGTCCCTAGCCCACTCGCTGCACTCGATCACAGGCTGAGTGTCTACGACAACGTGCCAGACGACCACCAGCCATCTGAAAGCGAAGGCGTCAGCGGCAGAAGTGCCAGCATTGCAGAGCGGATGACTGAGGAGTCAGCGGTGGGTTAAAAGCCTGCTTTTGTTTTTAATTTACAGTGCTGATTAACAAAACTCAAGTTTTGGCCAAAAGTGTTTAATTTCTTTGTGGGAACAGTGACCTCAGACCTTCGACTGCCAAATTCTAATCAGGTCATCCGTGAATCCAAGTGGATGTTCATGCCAAAGTTATAGAAAATTCCCTCTTTGTCAGCACTAACATTGTAGATAGAAATGTATAAAACCAGGTTGGAGCGATTCCTTGTTGCTCTAAGGTACAGTTACTCATACTGAGGTACTTCATTTGGGTATTTCCATTTTATGCAAATGTTGTACATTTTACTCCAACATTTAGGGTTTTCCTCGCTCAAAATTGGCTTTTGGGGGATGTACATAAGCCCACTAAGTCCACATAGAATTAAGACATAAAGTCTGTATTACCTGACCTCACAGAAGTCTGGATTTTCCTGATATTTTTAGCCATTTCATGAGCAAAATTGTGTTTCACACTTGACTAAATGAAACTGGTTTTCCTCTGGAGGAAGGATAAAATTTCTTTGGGCCTGGGGTATCAAAACTTTGTGTATGCAGGAAAATTCCTGAACATTTGTTTGATAATTGTAGTTACTGGTTATTATTTTACATTGAGATATTAAAGGGGACCTATCCTTTTTGAAGTCTGCTACAGTAGCTCTGCATGATTCACAGTTCAATGATTTTTTTTAGGCCCAAACAAGCTGTATTTATTTTAGCTCTTTCCCCACTCATTAAGCCAACTTTCTTGTGATTAGCTGTCCCTCGCAAACAGAGGATTTGAACAGCAGGTGGGCGGGGCTTCTTTGCCTGAGATGAGCATTTCAAGATGGCTGCCAGTGGCAAAGACTTTGGTACAAGTGATCCCTGTGAACCAAAAGCTCAGGCTTCAGGCAGTTTTTTCTACTCCTGGATCTGTACGATGTCTTTGAGAGAGGATAACCCTAATATGGTCATATCAGGCACAGAAGCCACACCCACCTGCTGCTTAGTATTTTGTTTGTTCAGACAATTACAAGAAAGTTGACTTAAAGGGTGGGTCAAGGGAGGTAAAACATCTTGTTTCAGAGGATGAACTGAGGGGCTGCACCAAGGCCCAGTATAAGATAAAGAAAGATTATTTTGAACTGTGAATCATCCAAAGCTACTCTAGTAGAGACCAAGAAATAAATATGGAGCTGGAAATTAGCAGAATGCGTCCATTTTAAGTACGATTTTCAGTGTATTCAATATTGTTATTTTTGTATTAGTATTACTTCACTACATATGGGTGGAGAAATTTGATTCAAAATTACATATTAAACCACAGACTGATACAATAAATGATATAATTTCTTTTACTATATTATGTTTTCTTGTGCAACAAGGCTTTAAAATGAAGCCAACAAATCCAATTTGAAACAGGCAAAAAAGGAGGGCTCTGTCAGTGTTACTCTTTGGCTCTGCTTCAGCTCTACTAAAAAGAAAGTATAAAATCTCAAATGAAAGTCTATAAAAAAGCTGGTAATTTAATGGAGGATATTGATTCTGCTAAACTAAGCTCCATATGGAGTTGGAGTTTTCCCCATAAAGCCCAAAATCATTTGGTGAGTGCTCGTATCAAATCCCATTTTTTAGATTGAAACTGTGCGGTCATCGCTGACAGTTTACATGAATCACTCCACTTCAGAGGTGATTCTTTCTAAGGGAGAAGAGGAACATTTGGAATAAAGTTGGAAACCAGCCTGCCCAAAATCTGGCAGCCATGGAAGTAGAAGAAGATATCAAATATTACTGAAGTCATTAAGAAATGGCTTTTTATTTCTTCTCCGTGACTGTGGAGAAAATACAGCAAGGGTTTCACCTTAATTTATAAAATGTGCTTATTCAGTCAAACTAAGAGAAAGAGAAGTCGTACAGCAGAGTAATATTTGCATTATATTTTAATTATTCGTGATTTTTAAAAACCCACAGACAAAGATTATAGAGACCAGAAAGTACAGTGCATCTTCTAAGGCTTCCACGCTGAGAAATCTGAACAATAGTGCCGCAACAGTTAGGTCATTAATGGAGTGGTTTGAAAGAAAATGCTGTATGATTTTCTTTTAAAAATTAACTATATTCTGCTCCAATTTGATAAATTTAAGTGAGTATAGCATCAGCTGCAATCCTGACAATCTGGGCTATTAAAGCTGCTTTACCATGCCCACAGTTGTTGCATATCTGCAAGCCTCTTTGCAACCCGCCTCCACCCCAGCTCCTCCATTTTATGCTGTACCTGACTTAACCCACATCTATTGTCAGTGACGCCTGCTCTGTTATGTATGAGGGTCTTGCTGCTGCTCTCGCTGCCTTATACTTTCCACATTTACACATGGAAGTGTGGAGGTCTAAATAGAATACTTTTACTGTATTCACCCTGACTGAACTGATTCAAAGGAAGAAAGATTTCTGGTTCAACATTATAGACTAAATGAGTAATCGAAAAAGGATTCTGCATATTAATCTGCGATAGACGCCACCCAGTTGTGTTTCCAGGATTTTTTAATGGGTTGGTGCATGGGGGGCCCCCCACAGGAAATCAGAATACGTGGGCCAAACATTCACCTACTAAATAAAACTAATAGTTACTTTTCTTGGATGTCTTTCCAACCTCTTTTTCTCTCTCAGGTGAGTCTAGTGTTGGCAGGTGAGGATGTTTTCTCAGCTCTGGACAGTATTTTGGAGAAAATCAGCAACCTCCAACAGATGGTCTCCTCCTGGTCTGAAAGTTTATCTGAAGACGACAGTCAAAGAGGCTCCTCCTCCTCCTCCTCTTCCTCCTCTTCCACTTTGTCCTCCTCTCAGGACTCCCCTGCTCACGGCTCCTCGGCCGCCTCCCCCTGCCCTTCCTCCCCCAGCCACATCCACCTGGAGATGCAGCATTCAGAGGAGGAGGAGGAGGAGGAGGCAGAGAAGGTACCCGTGGAGCCGAACACCACATCACGACGGCCCAGGAGCAGGTGAGTATAATTCAAATCAAACCCAGCTGTATTTACAGAGCATGTCACATTTCCCAAGCAATATAACTCAAATTGTTTCACAAGTGTTGATAAAAACTGATCAGGGTCATTAAAAAAAAGATAAATTTAGGCTTTACAGACATTATTCGAAGCTTGGAGTAGCTCTGGATACTGTGAGTGTAAGTTGGATGCTAATAATGACAGTTATGGGGATTTACTCCCTCAAGCATCAACCAAAGTAAGGGTGAATTTAATGTGAGGCACTAAAGATAAAAGCAGCAACCTCATGCTGCATATTTGTTTTCAGATATAGAGCAATAAAAAGTTATGAAGCCTTTCCTGTAATGTAAAGTCAGCCATATCATCAGTGTATTTGCTGATGGGCGCTGCTTCTTTCTCCTCTCCTGCTCTGTTTGTTGGACCAGCTTAGTTTTAATATGCATGCGTAATAATGTAAGCGTATACACTGATGCTGCTGTTTTAGCATAATTGCACCAGTTTGTCCACCAAACCGGCATCACCCCATTCAAGCTGAATGAGAGGAGGGAAGCCTAAAACATGTTCATGTGAATCCTCCCTGAGAGGATAAACCCTGTTGATTTGGGTAGCTTTACTTTGGAGCCATACTCAGGAGTTAAATGCTGTAAATATTTCTGTTGGGGTTTGTTTTTTTTCTTATTTTGATTTCTGTTGCTAACATAGCTACATGTAATCGGCTTTTTAAAGTATTTTTTTAACAAATAAACTTTATTTATTACAGTAAATTGATGGACATAAGCCCCCTTGCACCCCTGTGAATTTCTTTTAAAATATGCTTGGATATCTAACTTATTTACTTTTGGTCATGCATACAATTGTTTATGTGTTAGTGGCTGCTCTGTATCTAATATACATGTGTATTAGCTCACAATCAGCTGTTTTTTTATGTACACTAACATTAGTATATGTAATGAACCCATGCAAAATTTTACCTTCATAGTATGAATATTTTTTGAGTTACAGGCCCTCGAAGTGCCTGGGCTGAAATATTTTGCATTTTAGCATGGCTTCATTAAATATGCTAAAGTTATTGTATATAAAAACAAATCAGTTGACTCTGAGGGGATCCTCCAAATGTTGAAGATGGTTGTTTCATCCTGTGATATGTTATTGCTGTGTGTCCAGCAGGGTGAGCCAGCAGCTCCTCTGGTCCAGCGAGCAGAGTCTGCCCTCCCTGCCCTCCCTGCCCTCCAGTCCAGGCGTGGAGAGCCAGTCTGCTTCCCAGTTCCTCCTGCTCCAGAAGCTGTCGCTGCTCAAACTCACCGCTCTGATGGACAAGTACTCTCCGTCCAGCAAACAGGGCTGGAACTGGTAAGAAGCGTGAAAGGATGGAGCTTAGTGGATGATTTCATGCATGAAAATAAAAGTGAGGGGGGTTCAGCGCAGGTCGAGAAGGTGAGAAACCTGCTCCATAGCTGCGAGGAGAAACTTTTTCAAGGAAACAACTGTGGGAAGGAGGACAGGTGGGCGGGTGGAGGGTAAATATTTCAGGCAGCCTATTTAGAAAAGTCATTCATTATTCATTGCTCAGGTGCAACCTTGCCTCACCTAAAAAAACAAAACAAAAAAGAAAAACAGAGCAGCAGCACGCTTCAAGAGGAATAAACTCCCTTCCACAAAAACACAGGGAGGACTGCCAGGGCCTCACCTTGAGTCTGTTTTCCTGTCCTCATTTCTACTCACTGCTCATGCACAGTGGCTTATTTTGAGCTGCTTTCTCTCTCTTTAGAGGTTCATAGCATTTACATTTTACTCACGCACTCAGCAATCATTTCATAGATCATGTCAGAAAAGGTGCGATGTCTTCTCTATTTGAAATGACTTTGATTTCAGGTCCCTCGGGTTCATGAATTTGATGTCATAATAAAACAAGGTACATTTAGGCCTTTTTGTGTTACTATACTTAGCACAAAAAGCACAATCATATACTGCATGAGGACTGAGTAGTTTTCGCTGTGAACTGGTTGATATGGGTTTTTTTAAGGCTGGTAGCTATTATTAGTAATTGAGGAGACAGGTAACAGATATTTGGAACTGATCTTCATAAATTTGGTGTATTATGGTATGATTTAAATCTAAGCTACTTCATTCAGGAACCATTTTGAACTATGATCCAAGCAGATGTAGAGTGGTTTATTATGATATCGCTCTCAGCATGCCATTGATAAGCTCCACTGATGAGGAATCCTTTAGGAAGCCTGGTGAAGTCAGTTTAGGGCGCAATCATAAGAATGGGACTCTCCCCCAAATCAGCTTTGGCTTATTATAAGTTGAATTATTGTTGTGTTATTGTCCTTGCTAAAGTTCAGTTCAGTTTAAGCAACAAAACTACCTAAAGATCATAGTTTGGGTTAAAATATACAGTATAAAAGATGGACATAGCCACTGTAATATCACTCATTTGTTTGTGAAGTCCTGTTATGAAGCCTCAAGCTGAGCGTTTTTTCCGTCGCTGGTGTTTTGAAACCGGATGTAACAAGCAAGAGGTAGATCTGATTTTGAAACCACGCGCTCATTGGCTAACAGCTTGTCTTGTGACTGACCGACTTGCAAACACCTACTGCTGGATGGTGGTTCACTCTGCTCCCATGCAGTTGGTGACCCTTTTGGTTTCTCAAACCCTCAACCCCTCAGGGCCTGCCCTACTTACAGTGGAACAGGTCCACTCCCATGCCCCATTTCTCGCTTTGCCTTCATTTGGTTCTTTTGGCTCAAGGGCTCTGTAGCCACCATCATGTGTAACCTGAGGGGTTGCATGGTTGGTCCTGCTGTTAGTATATGTGATGGACTGACAACCTGTGTACCTTTAGCCCTATGTAAGCTGGAATAGGCTTCATCCCCCCTGCAACCCTAAATTGGATAACCATGTTGAGTAGATGGATGGATAAGTTAAAGGAGATATAAAAACTAGTGAGTCAGTAGGCGTTGGTAGATGGGTTTCCTTTAGGCAGGCCCAGACTAGCAGTGTCCGTTTCATTTCCAGCACAAACTTTATATCAAAGATGGATGTAGCCACTGTGACGTGACCCACTGGTTTGTAGGTTTTTGGAGCCAGAAGTGACCATATTTAGTTACATGCTAACACTAGCTAGCTTGGTTAGCAAGTTGCAGCACCACAGACCTGCTAAGGTCTGCTATGGTATTTATTTCTGCTGTAAAGTTGGTCTGTGGGGTTTGGCTCACCTTTGGAACCAGCCACATGTGGCCATTAGAGGAATTGCCGCCATCTTTCAACAGATTGTAGCTACATATTTACAATAAAGGCTCAACGGTAATATTGGTCTTCTCAAATAAATTTTCAGCATAAAACTAACAGATACAATAAATCTGATTATATCAAACCAGTCCTTTTAGTTTATCATTTTTGCATGTCAAATAATCAATTAAAATCATGCTGGGTTGGCAGAAGAGTAGGTCCCTTTTTTAAATGTTATAGGAGCTTAGCATACAGATGGTGAGGGTACGGTAAACATACATTGATGCTTGTGTCTATTTATGAAGACAGTTGAAGTCAAACTGCAGCTTTGCTTATGTTTGAAATATAGGGCTTCACTTATTACTGACATACATGGATGTAATGAGATCAGTGTTTTGCCTCCTACACCGTGTTTTTGGAGTGAACCCTCATTCAAAACTGAGACTAATTCATTTTTCATTAGAATAAAACATTCAAACATTCTGCTTGTTTACTTTGCTGAACATTTAGGGTTTTTTTATTATTATTATGCGCTTTGAGTGAGCACATGACCTGCTTGTTTTACGCTTTGGTAGAAAACCAATTTGTTTTTGGTCGAGGGTGTTATGCTCAATGAGATAAGGCTGGTTGTGGGAACAGAAAACCCTCCTGAAATTACTCCTCGTAGATATTCGTCTTTAATTTTCAAGATCAGACGTGTTTGGAGGAAAACGTAGGTGAAAAAAAAACAGACGTGGGAGTAGGTTGGAAAAAAGCTTCCTGTGCTCCATTTCAGCATTTCAGACTGCTCCATTTAATAGTTTAAAGCCTAATAAAGGGGTCTGGAAAGCATGGCAGACATGAAGGAAGAAAACATCAAGTTAATATTTGTGGAGCAAAGCAGGAGTTTTAAAATGGCACAAAAAGTGCTTCAGTTTTGGTGAGTGAAAATCTAGGATTTCATTTGGATTACTTCGCACTAATTATTAGGGATGTGCAACTGAATCCAAAGTTGTACAGTTTATGAATCCATAGTCCAAAACCAATGGGTAACATCAATGGCTACATCCATATACTGTTTATAGCACATACACAGATACCTGCTAAAAAGTGCTAAGTAACAGAGTAATACATAATAAAATGCTAGAATTTGAGTCACCAAAACTGGGGCACAGACCTCTCGGACAGTACTACAATTAAATGCAGAGCAGGAAATATTATCTGTCAGATAACTGGATTAAAATGCTCCAAAAGGCACCAAAACCACAAACAGTGAACCTAGCAGACAGCTAGCAGCTACAGCCACCCTTAAATTTAAGCCTTAACGGTATCCAAAAGGATGAGTTATAAACAAATTCTATCCTCGTACAGCTGCAGTGAAGGGTAAAACTTTTAATAGAGGCTGAAAGCATTTTTTGTACTAGGCTGTAAACATGTTTATTTCTGCTGTAAATTTGGACATTTTAACATGGACGTCTATGGGGGCTGACTCACTTTTTGAGCCAGCCTCAAGTGACCACTAGAGGAACTGCAGAGGTTGCCACTTTAGTGGCTGATCGCAGCCATGAAAGTGGGATCAGTCTTTCCTTTAGTGTGTATTTTCCAAAATGCAGTGTGAAGATGAAGTATGACAGCAGTATGTGTAGTGCATTCCTGAATCCAAAGTAATAAAAATTAAAGGATGGTAGCAGGGACATAGTAAAAATTGTGTGCTTTGTCACTTCACTGTTTGGAGAAATACTGCAGCAACAGAGGAAAAAAAAACCTCCAGGCTTCAACAATTTGTTCAAGTCTTCCCATTTCATTGATTTAATCACTGATTCCAAAGCGAGCTCTTGATGATTAAAAATACAGCAATTAACTGCTGACTGGGGCGCCTGATACTCGGAGGCACTTTGCTCAAAATAGCTGGTTTGTTTCCGAGAGATGCTGTAAGGAAAAATGAATGAAGAGGAAAGAGAGCTGGAAAACTCATCTAAAACATTTGTCCTTCTGGAAAAATCTTCACAACTGACACTTGTTTTTATAACTTTTAGAGATAATGAGCCAAGGAAAAGAGAAGAGGTTTCATTCATATTAAAGCACTGCAGTTTTGCTCAGAGTGCTCTCAGCACTACAATTCCCAGCTAGTCAGTCATTAAAAGGATGCTGGTACCCATTCAGAAACACAAACAAACTTTAACAGTCCTTTCAAAAGTTCAGATCTCTTTGATCAACGTCCACAGTTTCTCGGTGTTTTTCCTGCAGCACTGCTTTGAATGGCACACACATTTTAGCAACCACCAGGGACTTATGCAATCAAAAAATGTTTATTTGGCTCTCCCTTCAAAAGGACACACACCCAAACAGACTTTTTTTTTTAAACACTTGACTAGTTGAGATTACACATGCCCGGGACGCCTGCAAAACAATTTCAGAGTATACAATCATTTCCATAACTTGTTTGATTGCTTCCAGCATATTACAGGGTCTAAAGCAGAGGCCTCTCTCTCACCCGCAGGACTGTTCCCAAAACCCCGAGGAAGACCAAGGCAATGGAGGTGAAAGGCCGGAGGGTGTTTGGAGTTCCTCTGCTCCTCACTGCCCAGCAGACAGGAGAACCACTCCCTCCCTGCATACTCCAAGCTTTAGTCTACCTGAGGACTGAGTGTTTGGACCAGGTAACCGAACAAAAACCCCATAAGAGACCTGCAGGGATTGTAGAAGCAGTGTTTACCAAGATGTGATGCAGAGAAAAATCTTCAAAGTCTGATCACTTTGAGACTGTGCTATTCAGCGGCCATCTGTTTTTAGAAAAGTTGAAGAGACAGTCATTAAAATAGAACTTTTTAAAGCAAATTTCATGGCCATGTGTGCTTTTGGTGATACTGGGAAATAAGTTAAAGTCAAACAAAAAAGCTACACTTTCATTTTGGTTTTTAAATTTTGCTGTTTTTGTTTTTTTTTGTTGTTTTTTTTTAAGGCTAAGAAAAAGACTCGAGGCTTAAGTCGAAAATCCAAAGGTGACCCTAAAAGAGGCCTCATTATGGCAAACTAATATTGGATTGGCTGTAGACTGCGATTAAGACTTACCAGTTTTCATAAAACACACTTTATCAAAATACCAATAGAAAAAGCAGTAAAACCACTTGTATTCTCACACCTCTCAATGTTTAATCATTAAAAACTGTTTTAAAATAATGAAATTGTTCACTACAGATGTTGTGAATGACACCAAGGCTTTGAAACATGTTTCGTGTACATTAGTTTCCCGACAGGCTTCCTGTTGAAGCTTGTTTCATTTTTCAAAGAATCACATGAACGATGATAAACACTTTCTTGGTTTAAGCAAAATCACGCAATCGTCTCGATCTGAAGTTGAAAGCTTTTGGTTTCTTTTGGGCAGTCAGGTGGCAGAAAATTAAAAGGGGCATCCATTTATAGCTTATTTTTGTTTTTATTACTAATTTTTCCATCACGTTTTCTCCTATTTATGTTTTTTATTTTGTGTTTTGTATTGTTGATCATTAATTCACATTAACTTGGATACTGGAACATCCCACTACATTTTAACTGCAACCAGATGTTGCACTGGAACCCTCTCAAGGTCCAATCTTCGTTGTTTCACCAACCAAGTTACAAAACGCTTGTTAAGAGATGACATCTCGACCCTGTTCCCTGTCCAAACGTCTCCTATGTTGTATGAGAGTCTTGTCTTCTTAATGTGCTGCAGTGCTTTGTCACGAGCCCTAGCTTTTTATTAGTAACATATTAATGACTAACATCGTGTTGTGGATGCATCATCTCAGACGTTCTCTTGGCTGAAGTTTGGGCCGTTTTCGATGTATGCCATATGATGAAGTCTGTCTCTGCCCATTGAAGACATTCAGTGTGAACTTTTATTGAGCACAATTTAGGCCTCATTCTACATCTTCCCTGTGTTGCGTTTATAATAGCCTAACCATAGTTCTGTAGCTAGCCACCATATAGCATGTCAGCTAGCCCAACTTCACTAACCCTCCAAACATCACTATTTAAGTTTTCCATCTTCATTTACATCCAAAGTTAAAGCAGTGCTATACGTTTTAGTTTTTTTTTTAGTCAGAACTTGGTATATCACCTTTAGAGGGAAGCCAGCTAGCTAACTTACTGTTAAGGTTTAACTCTGCTAAACTTCGTAAGTCCTTTTTTTCATGGATGGCTGGACGTTAAACTTTATTGTAACACCTGGGAGAAGAGCCACACAGATTATTTTGTTGAAACTGAAAGAATTAGGACCATTTTTAGCTTTTGTGGTTTCTCAGTGTTTGTTTGCTTTTGGGAACTGGAAAAGTATTTGAATGAGTGGATTTTCTTTTTTTTATGCAGTCAAGCCTTTATACTCGTTGGCAGAAGAAGTAAATGCTAAAAGCAAGGTTTATAAGGAACCAGTTGCTGATGCTGTGATTATTTGGTAGCCAAAAAGTGTCTGTGTCACCTTAACAAACAATGAAAGTGAACACCTTTCTTTTATTACTCTCTGTCAGGTGGGTCTTTTCCGGAAGTCGGGGGTGAAGTCTCGTATCCAGTACCTCCGTGAGCTGGTGGAGTCTGATCCAGACGGAGTTTCTTACGAGGGTCAGTCCGCCTTCGATGTGGCCGACATGGTAAAGCAGTTCTTCAGAGACCTGCCCGAACCCATCTTCACCAGCAAACTCTGCGAGTCCTTCCTACACATTTACCAATGTGAGCAGATAACACTTAATTCTGATTGATTACCATGTAGCGTAAGCACTTTGACTAACAAAAACCTATAGCAGAAGCCAGCTGTTTTTCTTTTTCTCAGCCACACATGTTGATGTTTCCTGACCTACTTACTTTCCTAACATGCTGCTATCTTTAATCATAAAAAGTGTAAAGACTTCAATCTTGCCATAAAAAAGTAATCTCTTACAAACTAGCCTCATGAAAATAATAACTGCGTTTTTCATGCAGATTTTCCAAAGGATCAGCAGCTGGTAGCAGCTCAGGCGGCCATTTTACTTCTTCCGGACGAGAACAGGGAGGCGCTGCGGACACTGCTCTTCTTCCTGAATGACGTTGTCGCCTGCGTGGACGAGAACCAGATGACTCCCACTAACCTCGCCGTCTGCCTGGCTCCATCTCTTTTCCACCTCAACACCCTGAAGAGGGACGCTAATGCAGCTAGGTGGGCCGAGGCCACGAAAACGGTTTTAAAATGTGTTTCTGTGGCGTCAAAGGGGCATCAGTTATCTAATCAGCTCTGTTAAGCATCTTTTAAAAACTGAGATCAGATGTTTTACTAATGATGGGAAGTCACACAATCTCAGTATGGAGATAGACGGAGGGCGTGAGGCGTCTGACCCACATTGTCAGGATTATGTAAGTTTTAACAGCAGTTACATAAGAGCTGGAGGTGTGGAGTCCACTCTGCCTGTATGTGTGTCTGTGTGTTGCTTCGGTTTTGGCCTAAAATGAAAGAAGATGGAGATCAGAAGAACTGAGAGGTTTCTCTGAGAGCTGTTCCTCTCCTAAGCAGCTTGTTTTGCAGCTTTTAGCCCATTTGCTGTAATCGTTTATTTGATATCTTGCCTGGAGTTGATTTTCTGACACATAAAATCCCGTGTGTCCTTAAACATAAAACTAAGCACCATTTTGTCCTCCTTAGAACTCGACTGACTAATGATGATAATGTTATTTTGATAAAACTGAAGCAGTCTTCACTTTTTCAGATTAATGACCAAAGCAGGTTCAAAATCTCTCAAAAATATTACATTTTTTCAATAAGTGACTAATTGTGTTGGTAGTTTAGCAGTCTTAGTAGCCACCATTTTAACCACTAAATAATAATCAAAATAAAAGCTGAAACAAAGATGATAAAGTTATCTTCCCATCTTCACCTTCACCAGGCTGGTCATTTAGGTGCCACATAAAAGCGCTTTTTCTTCCTCTTTTTGTTGCCTCATTGGATGACAGGTTTCCGAACTTCTCAGCTCTCATAGATCAGCTCTGGCCAGATCCAGCTTTCTTATACACTTTCTCTCTGCAAGTGAAAAGCCGTTGGCAGAGTTTACACACAGAACAAATTATGTAACCTTCACAGATTTCCATCTGACCTCAGCTTCACTCCATTGTAGGAATAGGATATTTTCTGCCGCTCATCTGCTTGAGGCTGAGAGTCTGGTTTAGAAAACAGAGAAAAACAAAATGGATGGAGATAAAATAAGGCTATGCTGTAATATTAAAATATGAAGTATATTTTTAGGAAAGATCCAGCCCCAACTGTGTCTGCTGGAGGTGGAACTGTACAGAAAATTTGTGACTTGTTTTGTACCTCTTTTGGATTCACACATTTGGTATTTTTTCATTGATTTAGAGAGAAAAAAAAAAGATCATCTCTCAAGGACCGCATCATGTGAATGATAAAATTAAATAAAAAAAATAAATAAAATGGTTTCCATGCATGTCCATGAGACTCTATCCAGTGTAATTTTACTTCCTTTCACTCTCCATGTGTTTATACACCATTTGCATTTAATCATTAGCTATTATTAACCCTGTCTCTCTCCCATAGGTGTGCCTTTTTGTCCTGTCTCCCTCTGCTCTCTTCTGTTTCTCCTCACCCCCAACCGGTTGCAGCAGATGGCTGCCCCTCCCTGAGCCTGGTTCTCCCGGAGGTTTCTTCCTGTTAAAAGGGAGTTTTTCCTTCCCACTGTTGCCAAGTGCTTGCTCATAGGGGGTCGTCTGATTGTTGGGGTTTTCTGTCTAATATTGTAGGGTCTTTACCCTAAAATGCCCCAAAACTGTGATGGAGCTTAGGACTCCTTAATCAGTGTAATAAATGATTTAACAGTAAAATTTTGTGTGTGCCAGCCCTTCTGTGTCAGTTGTAGAAAAGAAGACTTTAACATTAGGTCATGGTCAAGCTGCTCCAGAGCCTTCAGCTTTCAGGCCCCTCTGCTGTGGAACCAGCTTCCAGTTTGGATTTGGGAGATAGACACCCTCTCTACTTTTAAGATTAGGCTTAAAACTTTCCTTTTTGATAGAGCTTATAGTTAGGACTGGATCAGGTGTC
>VUQI01014606.1:9464-21329 GCA_015106735.1 Paratilapia polleni
AAAAAAAAAAAAAAAAAAAAAAAAAAAAAAAAAAAAAAAAACTCCACATCATCAACCACTAAATTATTACCACTTATACTAACTATCATAAACTACTAAAGAGTGCTGAGGCAAAGAGCAGAGAACACTCCCTCCTGTGACCAATAACGATGTGCTGTTAAAAAAAAATTGTTTCTAAGAGCACTGCTTAAAATGCACACTTTTTCATCTGAATTGTACACTTTATGTTTCACAACAAGTATAAAATAATACATTACCTTTTCAAAAGTTAATTTCTAAGAAAGACCATAAATCAATTTAGAAAAAAAATTACCTGCAAGTTCTTCTTTAAGGTATCTGCCAATAACTTAGATAACAGCATTAATAAGTTGTATTCCTCACTGTGACGAAGACACTACAATTTTTTTTTATGTATAAGGAAACATCAGGGTCAACTTAAACTTTGCTTTGTAAAATAAAATGTAACAAATAAATACACCCAAGAGTGTACATTTACTGAATTGGTATTTATTAGTAAAATAACAAACAACAACAGGATCAAAATAAATAAAAAGGTAAAATAATTGAATATATTTTCATTGTTCACCTAATTTATTTGCATTAATCTCATTTCAGCTCACTGTGAGAGTAACTGCATACTGCTGTTATTTATAGTCCTGCTAATTTCTCGTTTCCTTCTGTCAGTCTGAGTGCACCTCCTCACTCCTCACACGTATGCGCATGAGGAGTGGAGCTGATGAGAGACAAGGGAAGTGAAATACTACATGAATCGAGTTGACAACAATGTGTTATGTTCGCGTAAGTGCAGTAAAAGCTTCCAAACAAGTGTTATGCTGACCATAATATATGAGAGAGAGAGAGAGAGAGAGAGAGAGAGAGAGAGAGAGAGAGAGAGAGAGATGATGTTGCATAGTTAGTCTACTAGAGGGCACTATGCAACTTCCCTGTTGGCAACACGTGTCTGGAACGCCACAGACAGAACCACCATCTGATCCAAGCAGAGCATAAACGAGTAATCCATGACTTGTTGTGATAATAAAACAAGATTATTTCTAAGTTGCATTGTCATATTATTTCAGTAAGGACTCATAAATAACTACACATAACAAATGTTGGGGAAATCTGTTTTTGTTTCATGTGTCTGAAAGAAAGAAAGAATATCAGCCGATATATCGGATTTTGAAATCACCAAATATCCTATCGGTCTTAAAAATCCCAAATCAGTCGGGTTCTAGTTTTGGCCACCGCCATATTGTTTTTTAAAGCCAGATTTTACCCTATATGGATGAAAGGATGAAGTTCAGCTAATGCTACCAAGTTTGGTTAGGAAGCTGCACTCATAAATTGTGTGGGCGCAACACACAGATGGATAAATCAATCAAGGTGGTCACGCCTCTAACTCAACCATCCAGGTGGATGGGTTATAAAAATATTCAATTCAATTTTATTTATATAGCACCAAATCACAACAACAGTCGCCTCAAGGCGTTTTATATTGTGGGAAAAAAGACCCTACAATATTAGAGAGAAACCCCAACAGACGACACCCTATGAGCAAGCACTTGGCAACAGTGGGAAGGAAAAACTCCCTTTTAATAGGAAGAAACCTCTGGCAGAACCAGGCTCAGGGAGGGGCAGCCATCTGCCATGACCGGTTGGGGGTGAGGGGAAACAGAAGAGAGCAGAGGGAGACAGGACAAAAGACACACTATGGGAGAGAGACAGAGTTTAATAGTAGCTAATGATTAAATGCAATAGTGGTGTATAAACACATGGAGAGTAAAGAGAGGTAAGTGAAGAAAAAAAAAAAAAACCCTCACTGCAACATGGGAAGGCCCCAGCACCCTAGGCCTATTGCAGCGTAACTAAGGGATGGTTCAGGGTCACCTGATCCAGCCTTAACTTTAGCACTGCTTTAAAAAAAAAAACCTGGGGTTGTTCTTGTTTTCTTCAATCGGTGATGAATAGTAAGATGTCCTAGCTTTACGGAGGGCTTTTTTATAGAGCAACAAACTATGTTTCCAGGTCAAACGAAGGTCTTCTAAATTAGTTAAACGCCATTTCCTCTCCAGTTTAGAGGTTATCTGCTTTAAGGCGTGTGTTTGTGAATTATCACAGGGAGTCAAGCACTTCTGATTTGAAGCTTTCTTTTTTAGAGGAGCCACAGTATCCAGGGTCGTATGCAGTGAGGATGTAACACTATTAACAAAATGATCAACCTCTGTGGGAGTAACATTTAGGTAGATGCTCTGCATTGTGTTGGCACAGGGGATTGAAGATGATAGCAGTGGAGGAATTACATCCTTAAATTTAGTTGTAGTACTTTCAGAAAGACATCTACTGTGATGAAATTTATTCCCCACTGCTGTGTAATCCATTATTGTAAATTTAAATACTATTAAGAAATGATCAGACAAAAGAGGGTTTTCAGGGAATACACTCCTCCTCCTCCGCGACCTGTGCTTCGAGGATTCTGACAGTTAGTATGACTCGAGGGTGTTGATTCATTTAAACTAACATATTCATCCTGCTGTAACCAAGTTTCTGTAAGGCAGAATAAATCAATATGGTGATCAATTATCAAATAATTTACTAACAGGGACTTAGAAGAGAGAGACCTAATGTTTAATAGTCCACATTTAACTGTTTTACTCTTTGGTGCAGTTGAGGATGTTATACTGTTCATTTTTTGGAAATTTTTGTGCTTAATTTGTTTTTTGCTGATTTTTGGTTTATTTTTTTGGTGGTCTGGGAACAGACACAGTCTCTATAGGGATGGGGTTTTGGGGGGATGGCAGGAGGAGAGAAGCTGTAGAGAGACGTGTAAGACTGCAACTCTGCTTCCTGGTCTCAACTCTTGGGGGGGTGTTAATAAATTCAGCAACATTTGTAGAAATGAGAGCTGCTCCATCCAAAGTGGGATGGATGCCGTCTCTCCTAATAAGACCAGGTTTTCCCCAGAAAGTGTCCCAATTATCTATGAAGCCCACCTTGTTTTCTGGACACCACTCAGACAGCCAGTAATTCAGAGAGAACATGCGGCTAAACATGTCACTCCTGGTCCGATTAGGGAGGGGACCAGAGAAATTCCGACAGTCCGACATTGTTTTGGCAAAGCTACATACCGACTCAGTATCAGTGTTACTGACCTCCAACTGATGTAACCGGGTATCATTACTGCCGACATGAATTACAATCTTAGCAAATCTATGTTTATCCTTAGCCAGCAGTTTTAAATTTCCTTCAGTGTCGCCTGCTCTGGCCCCAGGAACACAATCAACTATGGTCGCTGGAGTCTCTAGCTTCATGTTTCTAAGAACAGAGTCACCAATAACCTTTTTTTTTTCCTCAGCTGGTGTGTCGCTGAGTGGGGAAAATCGATTGAAAACGTAAACAGGTTGGTAGTGTACCGGGAGCTTTTGTTTCGGACTACGTTTCCTCCCCACCATCACCCAGCGGGTCTGGTTTCCCAGCGGGTCTGGTTTCCCGGCTGCTCTGGACAATCTGCTGGGGAACAGCTATCTGGGGCTAAGCTAGCTTTGCCTGCACAGACTACAGGGGCCTGGTTTGCTACAAGATTTTCAATGGTCTGGAGCTGGGTCTCCAGTTCAGTGCAGAGTTGGAGGGAAACTAACAATAGAGGCTGAAACCAGTTTTTGTACCGTGCTGCAGATTTGCTTTTTAATGCTGTAAAGTTGGGACTTTTAACACAGGAGTCTATGGAGACTGTGTTCCTTTCGGAGCCAGTCTCAAGCAGCACCCAGAGGAACTGCAGATTTTGCCACTTCCATGTTGGCTCAATTTTTCAGCTCTGGAGGTTGCCCCTTGCTGCTGATGTGTTGCAAACAATATAAAACACACACTGTAGAAAACAACTATACTGGGCAATATTTTGCCATTTCCTATAAAATACTGCATAATACTGCGAATAGCGTGGTATTCTGGGGCTGCTGTTACAATCATTGGCAGGGAGGCCCTGCATGTGCAGAATGTTACTGTATTTCTAGAGGAGACAGCTGAACACCTGAGAAGCTAACTCTTGACTTTTCAAGGGTTATCTGCCTGAATCCAGCACCACATTAGCAAATCCTGTGGTAAGTTAAAAATGCATTTATGCCAATTCTTGATTTCTTGACAACTTAATAAAGAAGCAGACATTTTTCTATCCAGTGTCTAATTTTAGACTACAGTGATGGTGTCTGATGTGATTTCTGTGCTTCATCCATTCCCATAAAATTAAACTGATTCAAGTTTAGCTGAGAATGACTAAGACAGTTTTTTGTTTTGTTTGTTTTTTAGCTCAGTCATAATCACAGTAATAATAATAATAATATCAGTTTTCCTAACTCCATCTAGTGGTGTAAATCCACAGAGAGCTGTCACTCGTAGACTACATGTGCACCTGCACTGAAAAGCACCAAACTACATTTAAAAGATCAGCTGAAAAAGCGTGTCATCGCTCAAAGGCTTTATGTTCATATTTCACGAAACATGACTTTATGAGTCTTACCAATTCAAAGACTCGGCGCACAAATAGCACACAAGATAAGCTCAACAGAGTGCCACATAATACAGAGGCAGAGCGTGTGGGCTTACCTTAAGCTTGTCCTCGTCGAACAAATCCTCCGCTACTTTGCAGGCTATCAGGGCGTTCGGTAAGTCAGTGAACTGAACATCTACCGTGGCCTCCTCCTCCTCGCCGCTATTCTCTGCCTGCTGCATCACCAACAAATATTATCTGCACGTTTTTTTTTCTGCAAACAGATCACAAAATCCACACACTTAATCAATAATAACACTTGGCTGACGGTCACATCCATGGGTCGCTAGCTGTGACGCTACACCTATGAATTCTTTAAAATGCTGCTTACCAAAACCAGCTGTGGACGTTATTTCGTAGTTCAAAAAATAAAAATATAAAAAAAGCTCTGCCTGCGACAAAAGCACAACGCAGCACTAAGCTGGCTAGCAGCAGGTGTTAGCAGATGCTGCTAAACGACACACACAATGTTCTGTTAGTGTGTGGCTCCGGGCGGCCGCTTGCATTGGTCTCAAATTAAAACTGGTAATATTTTCTATTATTAACTACACTTTAAACTCTCTCACAATTTTGTTAGCAAGGTGCAGAGGGTAATCGGAACAGCTGATGTGTTTCCGGGTTCTTCTTCTTCTCTGGGGTTTAACGGCAGTTTGCATCCATTCATGTTGCATTGTCGCCTCCTGTCACCTTATCCAGTCATTGACTTATCAGCAGAAGTCCCGCAGTTTTCAGAAACCTAAACATTAACTTTCTCCCATCTGCTGAGTCCCCACACTGCTAATATTGACATTCCCTAGCCCTAACGTTTGCATGTCTGCACTCCTCTGTCTCCTTGCTTCATTGTACCTCTTGTACGACATTAGTATGTGCTCCACTGAGTCTCTTTCATGACACCAATTACAATGGCCAGTCAGATGTTTCCCCATAGTAAAAAGGGTACGATTTAAATTAGTGTGTCTTATTCTCAATATGCTAATGATGACTTGTCCTTTCCTACTGGAGCCCCTGCTTCTCATCTCCCCTACTTTCCTTTGTATTACATGTAAATGTCTACCTTTTATGTCACCATGCCAAATCTTTTGCCATTGCTTCATTACTTCCCGCCCATACTAGGCACGTTCCCTCTGTCTTTGATAGTTTCATATCATATCTGTTTCCTTTATTGACAGATTTCTTTGCTAACTTCCCTGCTTTCTCATTGCTTAACAGATGAATAATATCCACCTCTGACAATACAGATTTAGCTGCTGAACCATACACAAAGTCAACCTAATTAACGCAACATATATTTGGTTCAATGAACCCATATCAGCTCTCTACCCTATCCCTGCTAGACACCTCCTGACATTAATGACTGACTTGCATTTCATTACTATGCTGCTGACATGATCTCTCCAAGTTAATCTGCAGTGAAAATTAATTCCCAAAAATCGAAAGCTTTTAACTCTTTCTGAATATAGCTTTAGGCCTCTTCCTTTTCTAACTTTCCTATTCAAAAAGAGCATAAATTTTGTTTTTTCCACAGAAAATTTGGAACCCAACTCTGTTCCCCCCTTTTCTATTTGATTAATTCTTTACTGCAATTTCTTAACTATGTTTTCTTCATTTCTTCCACAGGGCTCCATTATCCGCATACAGTGACTTTCCCATATCCCATGGTATTCTCTGAAATATAGAATTTATCGTCACAGAAAATAATGTGGGACTGGTCACACTTCCCTGAGGTGTACCATTTTCTGCTATATGCTTTTCCAAAATAGCTGACCCTATTGTAACCTGAATTGTTCTTTCATTAAAAAAAAAAAAACTGAGACCGTCCTCCTTTAAAAAACATCATATGTCGTTTGTACAAGCACGTTTATACGACCAATATCTATGTTTTAAAGTTAAGCGACCTCTAGCGGCCATGCGCGAAAGGACGTGTGAATAACGTGTTCGGTTTTCTCCGGGACATTTCGAAGAAAGACGGAAATATGGATTTTCTCAGACCTCTGTTTTAGTAACTCTGGGTCAATATAAAGTATGATTCTGTTTACTATAGGAAACAAAGATCGCCGAATTAGTTATCAACATTTTTTTTTTGGTTTATACCATTAGATGTACTGATAACTATCAGTGGATTACTTTGATACTGAAGAAATTGCTCGTTTTTTGTTTTTTTTGGGGTTTTTTTTCTTTATTATTAACGTAATCCAGTGATAGTAATCCAGTGATACACTGCACAGGAAACTGTTATTAGTTAATTCGGCGTATTAATTTTTTTCAAAATGAGAAAAAAGGCTACTAAACGGGGTTTGAGTAGTCTATCTCACTGTATCCATGGCAACAACATACTTCCTGTTTCTTGTAGGTGATATAAAAAACACGTCTTTGAAACCAAAGTTTCAAACAGATCAAGTAAAGAGGTGGGAATCAGATCAGAGCAGGTTCCACCGTGGGTGAGGAGGTGGAATAAGTGAATAGCTTTTTGTCTTGGCTTTCCAATTCAGGTTAGTGGGCTGTTTACTGTGACACTGATATCTGTATTTGAAATTGCCATGCTTTGTCACTCCAAATTTCAACAGTTTCTATAGCTCCTTTTAGATGTTTATATGACAAAGTTTGATAACAGCAGAACTTTATGTTTGTGGATTGTCTAATGAAGGAATGTAACATATTGCTTTGTCTCCTAGAATGCAGACGTGCTTGCGTTACAGTGTGTGGCATGCAACAAAATGAAGCATGCAGCATGCTTTGGAAAAGATTCCACAGGGTAAAGGGAGTCTCTGCACATACCTACATAATGAAGAAAAATTTACAGTTTTGGTTAAGTAAATATCTAAATTTCACATGTTCAGTCCTGTGAGATCTGGAAAAAGTGAATGAGAGCCTTAAAGTCCTTCAGTCAGAGCTGTGACTTGATGACACACAGACACATCAGTGGGTTCATTACGTTCAGGACTAGGCTCAGAGTGGACACTCATTTTGTGTCCATAAAGTTTGTGTTTAATCTGCTTACCTAAACACATCATTAACAGTATCCATTTGGTTTGTAAAGGATCAAGAGGTCAGGGCTCCCTGATGGACCAAGAAAAAGCAACTTCATTTGTGTGTCAAGCAGCAAGCTTGTTGTCTTCACAAGAAAACAGGTACTTCTGCAGTACGTAAGTACATAAAGGTGTCAAGGGTCACCATGATTTTTGTTGCAGTGCTGTGTTGGTCCTGTTTTATTTTTTTCTCTCTCTGTATTTGTGTGTGTGTGGGTGTGTGTGTTGGTGGTATGTATATTTTTCCTTAACAGACCAGAATTAGAACAGAATTAGGCAAAAACAAAATTGTCTTCTCTGCTAAATGAACATGATGCCATAGTACAATCAACAGAGTTGGGTCAGTGGGCATCCTCACTGACAGTTATGTTTTCCTGTGGCAGTTGCTGTTTGATGGTATGCTTTATGTTAGTTTTATTTTAGTTAAGTGTGCTATCAGGAAATATCATTTAATAACAAGTAATACGTGGTCTGTGTTCTTTTAATTTAAGGCATGGTTGGCATTCTCTTTGATAAGGCGATGGATATAAGAAGGCTTGAAGAAGAGGATGTGATACTCCTGAAAGAGATGAGGCAACAGTGGAAGTCTCTCAGACAAAGAGAGCTGAGTTTGCAGAATGCCACTGTGGAGTAAGGTAGGAACAGAGAGAGGTTGGTTCAACCTATCCTAGAATAATTCCTGAAATATTTAGGCCCTGTTCTTAGACCTTTTTAGCAGGCCAAAATATTCTTCTGGCTCACTGAAATTTGAAAAAATTGTAGCCATTTTATGGTCTTTTTTGATTGCCCGTTAGAAGGCCATTGTGGTATACTCAGGCCTGCTGAAAATGAAAAAAGGAATGTTTTTCTTTATCTTCTTGGTATGCAAAACCTCCAATTTTAGCTGTTCTTCAAGTGTTAAAAATCGGCTTTCTCTAACCACTTTCAAAGTAATTAAACATTCCTGACTGACCTGCTGTGCTGTGTTGTGTGTAACCTGATTCAGGTCTGCGGTGTATATTGAGCCAGAAGCTAAACTGCAGATAGTGCTGAAGAGTGTCAGAGAGGGATACCTCAGGATCTGCGTTTCCCTGTTCATTTATGGTTCTCACTTCCTGTTTTATTTTGATAGATACTTGTCCCTACTGTCTTGTGTTTAGTTTTACTTCCCCTCATGGCTCATTGTGTTGTCTGCACCTGTGTCTAATCTCCCAGCTGTGTCCACTTCCCCTACTTGCCCTCTTGTTTGTATATATAGTGCTGTCTTGCCATCAGTGTTTGTCTCAGCATCTGTTAACCTCTCTGTTGCTGTCCCTGTGTGTTTCCTTGCTGGGCTTTGGATTTAGTTTGTTGTTTTATTTTATGGACTTTGTATTTTAGGCTTCTTCCTTGTTTCATGGACTTTGATATTTTGATTGGGACTTCAGCTTAAATAAAGATGTGGTTTTGGTTTCTTTAGCCTGTCTGAGAGTCTGCATTTGGGTCTTCATCGAGCAATTCATGACACTTAGTGCTTATTACCAGAGTGGTTCGGTGACCATGATATGCAAATGGGGGGCTTGTCCAAGATATGGTCCTGAGAGAAGGCTAATAAAATGTTATTTGTCTTTGTTTGCTACCAGTTAGCCTGGAGCACCTTTAATTGGACTGCAAGTGTTAGTGTTAGGTGTAATTGGTCACAGGTTTGAGTGGTCTGCCAGTTACATGTAATTCAATATGTTGATGAATGGGAAAAGCATTGGAGTCAATTGGGCTCGTCAAAAAGTGTGTACAGGTAATAAGTGGGGTGTACAGCTTGCAAACAGAGTAGCATTTGTTCTGAGTAACATTCATAAACAGAATATAGGCAGTTAGTTTTAGACACAAAAGTATGAGATGAAGATGTTAGGTGAAATGAGTTAAGTGTGCTTGACACTTGATCCCACCTGTTTCAGTTTGGTGTCATTGGTTATTTAAGCATTGTAATTGTTTAGATTGATGTTGTCTAGGATTGTGCTGTGAGCTGGGAGTTGTGATGGCTACCAATGTAGAGGGCGATGTATTGTCTGTCATGGAGATGACAGTTTAGAAGGTAGAAAAAGGATGAGGGCCTGGCTAAATCTGCAATTGCTCTCCATCTAAAAGTTTTGCAGTTAGAGGAAGTATGGGATGAGCAAAAGCAACCTAGAGAATTAGCTGAGGGGGAAAAAGCAACAGCAGTTAGAAGAATAAAAGGAAAGAGTGTTGCGTGAGGAAAAAGAGAAAGAGAGGGCTCACCTGGAGAGAATGTCCAAATTAGAGGTGGATAAAGCTATGGCAGTAGGACCTAGAGGTAATAATGGATTCGATGGTAACAGAATACATGTCTTTATGCTCTCATTTGATAAAATGCTGTTGATGTGTTTTTTGAGATGTTTGAGAAAGTTGCCATAGATAGGGAATGGCCCAAAGGTAAGTGGGCTTTGATGGTTCAAAGTACACTGACAGGGAAAGCTCAGAGGGCAGTGGCAGCACTAGATACCACAGTAGGTCTGGAATATGGTGCTCTCAAGAAAGCTGTGTTGGAGGCTTATGGTAGTGTTCCAGAAACAGATTCATGAGCTGAAGAGAATTTGGTGAGTCTTATTTAGATCTATGGCACAGACAGGAAGTTGCTTTTGACCAATGGATAAATTTGTGTTGATGCTGTTGAGTATCAGAAGTTGAAAGACCTAATGCTGCTAGAGTGATTTAAAGTAAGTGTTCATAGGGAAGCTGAAATTTATCTCAATGAGCGTGGTGTTGTGAGCCCCCAAAAGGCAGCAGAGTTGGCTGACTGTTATCAAATAGCCCATGGATTTAAGGTGGAAGTTGGTCTTGGGAAGAAGAGAGCCAGTGAGGATAGGTGTGAGGATGGTTCACCTGGACAGGGTGGAGGTAGGACTTGGCACCCTCCGGTGCCAGAAAAGAGCTTGGCACAACAGCGACTTCAGCCTGGTGGACAAGTCCAAAGTAGGAGCCAGAAGTCTCCTGCGGAGCATCATTGTTACTGGTGCCATTGTGCAATATAAAGGCTAAAAGTATTGTGGAACACCTTATTCAATTTTTTGCTTGGGCTGGTTTGCCCTTTTCTATTTAGTCTCACATGGGTTCAAATTTTACATCTAGTCTGTAACAGCAAGTGATGGCTGAGTTGAAGATAGCACCCAGGTACTCTTTTGCATATCATCCACATTCACAAGGGGCCATAGAAAGATTTTAACACTTAAGAACATGATAAAGACATTTGTGGAGGCTGACCCTAAGGAATGGGATGAAGCCATTCCTTTTCTCTTGTTTGGTGTTCAATATGCTCTGATTGAGTCTTTGGGTTTTAGTTTTTTGGCCATGAAGTTGGGCCCATTGCACTTGTTTAAAGAGAGGGTGGTTAAGCCAACAGTGCCTGGGGATGTTCTGCAGTATGTGTCATCTTTTAGGGCTAAGTTAAAGTCAGCTGGGGAGGCTGCCAGAAGATATTTGTCTGCAACTAAGGTTCACATGAAGGCTAAGTAGGACCGCAAGGCAGTGATTAGAACCTTTGATCCAGGAGACCCAGTATTGGTTCTGAATATAGGTCTAAGAGGACATGTGGGGTCTGGTTTGCTGATCCATACAGAATCTTGAAGATGGTCGGGGATGTAAATTACATCATTAGCACTCCTGATGGAAGACTGAAGACAAGGTTTTGTTATGTGAATGCTCTGAAGGCATATGAGGGTACGGTGGCAATGGTAGGCTGTGCCTTCTCTGAACAGGCTAAAGGAGATCAGGATGGGGATCTGGTGGATCCTTTGACCTATCCTTCTGAGGTCATTAATGCCAGATTATATAACACAGAGGCTCTGGCAGGGCTTGTGGAGAAGTTAAAACGGTTAACTGAGCTCCAGAGGCAGGAGATCATTCAATTCAATTCAATTTTATTTATATAGCACCAAATCACAACAACAGTCGCCTCAAGGCGCTTTATATTTTAGGGTAAAGACCCTACAATATTAGACAGAAAACCCCAACAATCAGACGACCCCCTATGACCAAGCACTTGGCAACAGTGGGAAGGAAAAACTCCCTTTTAACAGGAAGAAACCTCCGGCAGAACCAGGCTAAGGGAGGGGCAGCCATCTGCCACGACCGGTTGGGGGTGAGGAGAAACAGAAGAGAGCAGAGGGAGACAGGATAAAAAAGGCACACCTATGAGAGAGAGACAGGGTTAATAATAGCTAATGATTAAATGCAAGTGGTGTATAAACACATGGAGAGTGAAAGGAAGTGAGGAAGAGGAAGGGCTCAGTGCATCATGGGAAGTCCCCAGCAGCCTAGGCCTAT
>VUQI01014613.1:1870-13027 GCA_015106735.1 Paratilapia polleni
CAGAATGAAGAATAATAATAACAAAAAATCTCCCTCTTACCCCCCTGGGGGGTGGTATGTTTAGACTTTAACTTCCACATCTGCTCTAGTTGTTCCTTCAGCCCCAGTACTTCTCCATTTACTCTTGCCGATTTTTTCTGATGTTGCTGTCTGCTGGGATTGCCACATCTATCACAACTGCAGTCTTCTGCTCCTTGTCGACTACCACTATGTCTGGTTGGTTGGCCAGCAGCTGCTTGTCTCTCTGAAACTTGAAGTCTCACAGGACCTTAGCCCTGTTGTTCTCAACCACCTTTGGTGGTGTCTCCCATAGGGACCTGGGGACTTCTAATCCATATGTGTCACAGATGTGTACACTATCCCAGCCACTTGGTCGTGCCTCTCAGTGTACTCTGTTCCAGCTTGCATCTTACATCCTGCTACTATGTGCTGGACAGTCTCCAGGGCACCTTTGCACATCCTGCAACCTGGGTCCTGTCAGCTATGGTAGACTCCTGCCTCTATGGATCTGGTGCTTAGTGCCTGATGATCAGAGCCTCTGTGCTGTCCTTTAGGCCTCCCTTTTCTTGCCACTGGTAGGATTTCTTGATGTCAACCACTTCCTCTATCTGTCGATGGTACATCCCATGCAGGAGCCTGGTCTTCCATGATAGTTCCTCATCACTGTCTGTCTTCAGCTGCCTGAGGTGCTCTTGGAGCAGCTCATCTTGGGGGGGGGGGGCATCTTTCTGATGTGTTCATGGATGCTCCATGTTTCATCCTGGATTGTGGCTCTGACACTCACTAATCCTCGCCCTCCCTCTTTCCCTCGCTCGTAGAGACTCAGGGTGCTGGACTTTGAGTGGAGACCTCCATGCATTGTGAAGAGTTTTCGTGTCTTGACATCAGTAGCATCTATTTCCTGTGGCCAGCTTATTATTCCAGCTGGTGATCGGTAGGGTATGTATTGATGGCTCAGATCTTATTCCTACCACTGAGCTGGCTTGTCACCACCTGTCGTACCTTCTGGAGGTATTTGGCTGTGGCTGATCTTTATCATGGTTCCCATTGGGCTGTGGGATACCCAGGTACTTGTGGCTGTCCTGTATGTCTGCTATTCTGCCTTCTGGAAACTCCACCTCTTCAGTCTGGATCAACTTCCCTCTCTTTGCAACCATTCAGCCACACTTATCTAGTCCGAATGACATCCTAATGTCTTCGCTGTAGATCCTAATGAGGTGGATCAGTGAGTCGATGTCTCGCTCGCTCTTGATGTCATCCATGTACAGGAGGTGGCTGATGGTCCCTCCACTCCTGAATCTATATCCATATCCACTCTTTGAGATGAACTGGCTTAAGGGGTTGAGGCCTGTGCAGAACAGCAGTGGGGACAGTGCATTACCTTGGTGTATTCCACACTTAATGGTGACTTGTCTGATTACCTTGGAGTTGGTCACCAGTGTTGTCTTCCACAGTCCCATTGAGTTCCTGATAATTATTAGGGTGGTATTGTACAGTGCAAAGCACTCCAGTATCCACGTGTGGGGCATTGAGTCATAGGCTTTCTTGTAGTCAATCCAGGTGGTGCTCATGTTGGTCTGCCTAGTCTTAGAGTCCTGGTGTACCACTCTATCAACCAGTAGCTGCTATGATGCCTGAGAGGAGCTTCCATGTTGTGGACCCTCTCTATGTATCTCTCTCTCTCTCTCTCTCTCTCTCTCTCTCTCTCTATCTATCTATCTATAGATAGAATGTATACTGTATATGCTTTTATTGCAAATGTAGTAAAAATACCTGGAGAGGAAAACACAAAATAGAACACTGCACTGTAGTGTGTTCTTAAAAAGATTGAGGAAACTGGACAAGTGGAGGACAAAAGAAGTGTCAGGCCTAAAAAATATCTACAGCAGATGAACAGTATCTGAAAGTCATGTCCTTAAGAAATAGGGGGAAAAAATCCTGCCAAGACCTGATACAGGACCTGAGAGATGCATCTGACCCTTCAGTTGATCCAACCACTGTTTGCCTCATCAGAAATAGTCTCAGTAGAAGGGTGGCTGTCAAGAAGCCATTCTTAAAGAAGAGAAACAGGGAGAAAAGGCTGAGGTATGCCAAATTACACAAGAATTAGAATGAAAATCAGTGGCAACAAGTCTTATTGAATGATAAATCCAAATTTGAAATTTATGGTTCAAATCATTGTCAATGTGTACGAAGGAAGTCAGGAGAGAGGTACCACAGTGAGTGTGTACACCCATCTGTAAAGCTCGGTGGAGGTTCTGTCATGGTTTGGGGCTGCATTTCAGCCAGTGGTGTTGGGGATCTCATCAATATTGATGGAAATATGAATGCAGAAAAGTACCGTCTGATTGTGATCAACCATGTATTACCATCTGGAAAGCAATGGCTTCATTTTTCAGTGTGACAATGATCCCAAACACACTGCCAATGCAGTAAAAACATACCTGGATAGAAAAACACACAATGGAACTGTTACGGCCCTGGCCTTACTAATTGTACTTTAGTACCTGGTGTTGTTTCTGTGGATTGTGTGTTATGAGTGTGTTCTCGCCCTTTAAGGATCTGTGAGTCTCAGCAGGTCCCCCTCCTGATTGGTTCAACCATTTGGGCTGGCCTGTTGACTTGTCAGCTGCTGATTGGTCCTCCTTGTCATCTGGCCATTTAAAAAAACCCTGGTTCCAGCAGCTGCTTCCCTGGCAGTAACTGAGAGCAGCAGCACTCGTGGGTCCTGTCCTCTGCATCCAAACCCTTATTAGTTCTGTGTGTGTGTTTTCCTGAGAGAAACCTTGGTTTGTATATATTGTTGTAAACAGCTCAATCCACCCACCATGTACACATCACTGAAGCAGAAGGGGTGAACTGCCTATTTATTGTGTACAGTTTTCTCTTGTGTTTTGCTGAGTTAGGAAGTTTAGGGTTAGCACTAGTCTTTTGTTTGGTTTTGTTTCACATAGGGACTAGGTAGCACTTCTTATTGAAATATAGCTGCTTTTGTTTGTTATTTTGGCCTTGGTTCACCTATGCTTTCAGTTTTTGGGTTATTCTTTGACACAGTGTAATAATAAACCACACCTTTAACAGTGAATTATGGCTGGACTTGGTTTTGGTGACTGGGGCGGGGACACCCTCTTAACCCTTATGTTGTGCTTCCTTACCCCTAGACAGGGGCGTAACAGGAACACTATCGGTCCTGGACTGGCATCCCCTGAGCGTGGACCCCAACATTATTGAAGGAGTGTAGGATCATCTTGACAGACAATGGAACAAAAGGCAGCCAACATCCAAAGAAGAGCTTTTGAATGTCCTTCAAAAAATCTGGAGAACTATTCCTGAAGACTGCTTAATGAAAGAAGAAAAGAAGAATGAAAGCTTGCCTAAGAGGATTCAGGCTGTGTTGAAGAATAAAGGTGGTCATACCAAACACTGACTCTCAAGCTTGGTGGAATTGTAAAAACTCTGTTTTTGCCTTATAAAATGTATGTCCATGTATGTTTGCACATGTTTCAATAAATCGCTGCACCTATTTTCCATTTTCATAGCAAAATATACAGTATAGTGTTCTCAACATTATATACAGTACTGTACATTATTATATTTACAGTTATGCATTGAGGGGGATCCCCTTCTCCACTCCATAATTTCTGACCATGGTTGCATGGGGTGGGCACTGGATGTCAGGGGTTGCTCTTGGGTCAGTCAAATTTCTGGAGGTGTGCTTGGGGGCAAGCCTATGCTTCTAATACCTTACTATGGCTGTTTAGATGCTTTTATTGGTGAGATATTAATTCAACCTCTCAATAAGCCTAACAAAAAAGGCCTGCATCACCTCTGTGAAACAGATTCCTTTTTGTATGTTCATTCTGAATTATGCTACACAAAGCACAAGACTCTAATGAGGATGCTGACAGCTCTGTAGATAATAGATTGTTCATGACAATATAGCGCATAACTGGCTCATTAAGACAAGAGCAATTTACTGTGTTATCAGCTACTGCAAGCTTCATCTGGCTTAAAATAGCACATTAACTCATGTCAGTGAAGTAACACCCTTTGATAAATGTCTGAAAAGAGAGCAAACTGAAAACGCTACAAGACAGGACATTGTGTTAAAGGTCAACAGCCAGCCAACAGTTTGTATTGATAAACCTGTCAGATTGCAGGAGTGCAACAAAGATGTTAGATGAATTTGTGAATACACTCATCCATAATTAGATAGGCTCCTGAATGATTTAGGTGGAGTCCTGGAATATGCCAGAGATTATACAGAGCATTTTCTTTGTGCAGTCAAATGTGCCGAACAACCATGAAGGCAGCTGAAATTTGATAGCAGATGACAATGAATATTACAGTCTGCACTGAGTAAAATTTTTATGTGAAAGTACACCCCAGTTAAAAGTGTTACAAGTGAGATGCCACACATTCATCTGATTCACTCAAAATGTTCTCCCTACCTATCCATCGATACACTGAATTGGGAACAGGAGTGACAGAAAAGGCTGCAAACAGGCATGCAGCTTATTGGAATTGTATCATATGATTCATGGGTGTAGAAATCAAATCGCTAAAGCGCTTTCTGCTCTCATTGCTGTTTTCAGGCTGTGGATGAACAAGGCTGCCGTGTGCAGCTTTGAAGAGATTAATCTTACAGTTTGTCTAATAAATGAAATGTCAGGTATCAAGTACACATGCTGCAGCACTATAATGAATATTCTGTCAGATGACAAAGGAGAACAAAGAGGCAGTGACATCCATAAATTCATTATATTTCATGTGTGTGAAAATAGGTTTAACATGGGAAAGATCAGATAGATGTTCAAACAACAATCAGTGCAGGTCAGATTTCATCAGGTGGACATTGTGACAACATAAAGACATTGCATTTGTGGTACAAACACTGAAGGAGGTGGCTATTTAACCAACATCAGGATGTGCAGTTTATAGGGCCAGGACTTTTGTGCCAAGTCAGTCTGAACCTTCTGACGGCTCCAACCCCGATCTATCTATCTCTCTCTCTCTCTCTCTCTATATATATATATATATATATATATATATATATATATATATATTCTCCAAAATATAGAGTTAGAATTAGCACCAATGATGAGTCAGACCTATATGTGTTCTTTCCTAATTTAAAGCTGCTATAATCAACATTTTTCTATTAACAGTTGATCATAACTATTAGCATGTCAAGGTCTCAGCTGAGTATTCACAGAATTCTCCTGTCAGCTCTACAGAACTTTAGATTCAAGCAACTTTCAGGCCATTGGTTAATTTTTCTGTTCTCAGTTCTACAGTTAAAGTCAGCTCAGCATCAAAAAGCACACAAAGTAAGCAAAGCGCTAGTGGAGAACAAATATAGAGCTAACGTGAAGGAGATGTACAGTACATACAGAACATACAGTAATCTGATGAGCTGAAACACAACTCCAAATGATTTTTGGCAGTATATAACATAATGACTCAGCAGATGATACTACATGAGTGTTTTGCTGTGTTACAGCTTGTTTTGATTCTCTTAAGTGCCCAGAAAAATCAAGAGAAGCAAAACATCAGATATAGAGCACAGAAAAGAAAACTTTTTTAAACTCAAAACTGCAGAAAATGTGTGTGTAATTTGTGATATATGCAACAACATTGTTGTATAAATGAGGAGCCAAAGTCATCATTTCATTATAGTCATTTCAGCTCATTTCCATAGTGTGACATTTAAAATGAAAGCAAATGCAAACATGGTATTTTTACCGTTAAACTTTCTGATGAAGCAATAAATACATACTGTGTTTATGGAATACTATAAAATAATCTAATATGAAATTAACTTCAGAGAGAAGACCCTGCTGCAGTCTTGCAAGAAGCTAAAGTTGATATATAGTACTGTGTTAAAGATACCCTAAGCTGTCATAGATGGTAGCCTACACAGTAGCCTGATCTAAATCTTCCAAGAAAAGCAACAACAAATTGCAATGATGCAGACCACAACTACTGTTATCTGTGAATATTTATTAGCTCAAAGTAAAACATGAATAGCTCAGTTTCACTAGTGATGACAGACCAGTGCAGACACACCAGAAGATAAGTATGAATGCAAACAAGTGTGAGCTCTACACCGGGCTATAAATCAACCTTAAGCCTGAACACTGGACAGACCAGGGTCGGGCTTGTGTGCAAGTACACTCCTCTATGGTAACTTTGGGCATTTGGCTTATTTAAAGTCCTTTATGAAACAGAATTCTCCCAAAATAAGATTGAGCACTTGTATACCACTGGTAATCTTGCCATATAGTATACCCCCCGCCTTTAAAAACAAGCAAAAAAAGATTTATATGTGTCATCGGGACATTATGTAACACTAGACTCTTAGAGTATGATGAAATTCCAGCTATTTAGTGATTATTTGTTGGTTTATTCTTAGGCTTTGGGGTAATTTTCTGTTGGATGTTCAGATTATATTCTTACTCCTATAAGCTGCAATGCAGCACTCTAAGAGGATTCAGAGTTTCAGGCATCTCACAGTGTTTATTTGAACTATTTCAAATAAACAGCAATACAAGTGCTTGATTTAAACACTGCCTACAATTGCTTGCAGATAAAAAACAATCTTTGTTTTCTTCATTCATAATGTAAAGCTTGAGGTGAACCAGAAGTAATGCATTTTGATTTAGCAATTAAGTTTGAGTTTCTTTTCTTCCTCCCCTTAGACTACAATTAACAATAATAATTAATAAATAATTAGTCACGGCTTTCAAATGAGAGTGTGTCCCCCAGCCAAGAAACAGATTAAATTTTCATTTTAAAAGGGACAACAGCTTCAAAAGTTTGAGAGCCACAGTTCTTACTGCAGTTCCCTAAAGCCCTCCAAATGTGCTGGCTGCAGAGTGCTTGGCTATCCTTAAAGTCAGACCCTAAGGAGCCGACCCGTTACAAGGATGTTATCCAAAGTGGTGCAGACAACACCCGCTGGGGCGAAAGAGAATTTGCTGTCATTTTGGGCAGCTAAAAGTCAGCCTTCAAGCAAAAAAAAAAAACACCCCTATAAGTCTGAACAGCTGCCAGAGGGAGAGGTTGGCCTCCATCAGCCCCCATATTCGGCTGTGCAGCAGTAGAGGCCTGTGACAGCAGAGCCGTTGATCTTACAGGAGCTGCTGAGGGACAACAGCAGGGAAGGGGATTGGTGCTTCTTCAAAGATGAATGGAACACCCAAAGGCTCATCATAACAAGAAGGTCCTCCAAGCTCCATTATTGCTGCTTAATATGCAGACAGAAGAACTGCAGGATAATGTGGTGCATTGTAACAGCCAGGGACAGAAAAGTCACTGCAGTCAATGGACCCCTGAAGGGGAGGGCCAGAAGGAACCATGCCCCCCCTTCTAAAAAATAAAATAAAATAAAATCCATCTCCTGCAACCCTCCCCTGACTTTTTTTAAAGTGCCCTTTAAAAGGTCTGTTATAAATTCAAACCTGGGCAAGGCCTCTGAAGTGCTGGCAGTGAAAAACAGACCACTCTTCAGTTCAGGACACACACGCAGATCTGTCCTCAAAATGTCCACTAGTAAATTTAATCTACAATAGTGCATTGTAAATCAACTAAGGATTGTCATGCTCCTTAAAAGGATGGCTCAGTTACATCTAAGTTATAGCTTAAGGAGTTAAATAACAAAATTAAAAGTAAAAAATGCCAGTCATTAGAAGAAGATCAAAGCAAAAACTCCAACGCGGGGTGACTTATTGTTTTCTAGCACCTTAGAAAGTCACCATTAGTGTTGGATGACTACAGCCCTCTCTATTATCATGAAAAAGTCCAGGGAGTCTTTCAGGCAGTTCTCATTGTAAAAGCAGTTCAGTTTTCATCAGTGTAGAGTTCAGTGTATATCAATGAGATGAGCTGAACAATTCAGTTATGTTTTGGCCAGTGCCACAACAAGTGAGTCAGGACAACCTTTTCATCAAGCATATCAGAGTAAATTGGATGTTGTACGGTGTTCTTCAATAAACTTAATGTGATATAGAACTTTGTGTGATTGAAATCTGTAAGACTTTACACTTAAAATTATAAGAGAAATTCAGACTTTGTATATGTTTCTCTCCAGGTGTTGCAGTACTACTGCACGTGAAAAAAAGCTTTAGAAAGCCTTTTCTGTCTCCAGAGGGAGCAGCACAAAATCTTTAGCATCGGTTGAGTCTGACAACAACAAGCTTGAAAATGAAAAATATCTGGGGTTGAGACTTAACTCTGCAGAATGCTTCTCATGTCTACATTAGCCACTACTAGCATAACACTCCCAGATCTCTGACTCAACTGCTGGAAAATGAGTTGCATTGTGGATCTCTTAAACTGTCCAATGTTGATATGTTATAAGAGTGCACTGTAAATCAGTGAAGTACTGCTTTATCCCACTGTGTTAAAGAGATGGCTACACTCATGCAATGATTCATTTTCATTACCAGCCTTCTTTATGAGTCATTATCAACATTTAGCTTTGCCCACACAGAATGACCAAATTGTATTGCTTCATTATGTGAAATTTAAGATATATGTAAACCCATTTTCAAAAAAAAGTGAGGACAAAGACAACATTTCAAATGTTGAAACTGAGATTTTTTTTTTAAATAATATTTGTCCGGGCATGTTTACCACTGTGTTGCATCACCTCTTCTTTTAACAGCACTGCAAATGTTTGGGAACTGACGGGACCAATTTCTTTTGTTTTGAGAGCTGCTTGATATAGGATTACAGCAGTTCAACAATTTGGGCCTTCGTATGTTATATTTTTCCCTTCATATTGTACAAGTGTTTTCAGTGGGTGACTACAGGCAGGCCAATTTAACACCTAGACACTTAAACTGTGTTGCCATGCTGTTGGAATACATGCAGAATGTGTTTTGGCATTGTTTTAGTGAAATAAACAAGGCCTTCCCTAAAAGAGAGGCTGTCTGGATGGCAGCATATTCTGTTCTAAAACCTGTATATACTTCTCAGCATCAATGGTGCAAGTTATCCATGCTATGTGCACTAATGCACCCCAATACCACCAAAGGTGCTGGCTTTTGAACTGTACACTGATAACAGTTGGAGTTTGCATGAGTTCTCCCTGTGCCTACATGGATTCTCTCTGGGTACTCCCACTTCCTCCCACAGCCCAAAGACATGCATGTTAGGTTACTAAACTGGCTGTAGGAGTGAATCTGAGTGTGAATGGTTGTCAGTCTCTCTGTGTTAGTCCTGTGATAGACCAGCAATCCATCCAGAGTGTACCTCACCTCTCACCCTGTAACAGCTGGGATAGGCTCCAGCCCTCATAAGCCCTGGATAAGTGGTTTAAAAAATGGATGGATGGATGGATGGATGGATGGATTTGTTAGACCACAGGACAGTTTTCCACTTTGTCTTGGTCCATCTGAAATGAGGAGGTGGTGGCATTTTTGGATCTTGTTCATATGTTGTTTTCTTTGTATAGTCAAGTTTAATCTTGCATTCGTGAATGCAAAGATGAACAGTGTTCACTTACAGCAGTTTTCAGAAGTCTTCCTGAGCCTATGCAATGATTTTCTCTACAGAATCGTGTCTATTTTTAATGCAGCCCTGCCAGAGGGCTTGAAGATCATGGCCACTCAATATAACTCAGCCAATGTGCATACTCAGTCATGTTACTGACCCGCTGCCAATTACCTAATTAGTTGTGAGATGGTCCTCCAGGTGTTTCATTTACATCGCACAACTTTTCCACCCTCCTTTTTTGAAAGGTGTTGCTGGCATCAAATTCAAAATAAACATAACGTAAAAAACATGCTGAATATCATATAACCCCCTATTTCAATACTTTAAAGGTGACCTAACCTGAAGTTCAGATATGCTGTAACTCCATCACTGCACCACATTAGGATTTTTCCTAGTCTCATCTGGCTTTGACTAAACATTTTCTGAAACCACCACTGATTGCATTCTTAGTCAGCAAGCAACTTGACAGTGTGTTATCACAAGAGGTCTAGGTACATAATTAGTACAAGTGTGGAGGCTTGAGTGAGGCTTAACAAGCTAATGTTATATAAAGGGAGGAGGGGAAAAGGAGTCACAGGAGATTTTATAACTGCATGTGAACTGAAAACCAGTCAGTTCAGTTAAATGGGCATAAATCTACCAAGCATCGATGTAATTTGGTGGATTTTAATGTTAATTCAGTGAATGACTGCTCAACATAGGGTTTTACTATGAAATGGAGTGAACGTGACACAGATTTACTGTGGTAGGGAGAAACAAACTGCACCAAAGCAAAGGGTGGAAAGTGAATCACATTTATGCATTATTTGAGGATAAAGCTGACTCAACTTTTGCTGCACAGCATACAAGCAGAGTTATGTTTGTTTGATCATGTAAATATGGACCTTGCTGGTTCTTGCTGCAGCATGCAAGTTAAAGGCACATAGGAGTCTGCTATAAATATAGCAACAGTATATATATAAATATATATATATACTTTAGATTTACTTTAGATTATGGTCACATGAAGACATTATGGGTGGAATCCCATTATGAAACAAACCAAATGAACATCAACAACTGTTCTGAAGACATATTTTGCATTTGTTACATCTCATGGTATGCTGCATTAATACTGAACTGTTTGTATAGGAACATATTTTATTTTGGATCTAACACAGATCATATTTAAAACAGAACAGCTGTATTTACTATTTCTAGCACAATATCTGCAGAAATTGAGCTAAAATTGCAGGAAAAATATTAACAAGATTAAATTGTGTTTATGATCCTGCAACCAAATCAAAGAAGCAGAAATGAAGAGCGAGCAGCCTTCTCCCCTATAATTAAGGGCATTGATCATGTTTGTTGTGCAAAAATCCCTGTGACTGATTTCTTGGAGGGAGAAATGGAGAATGAGACAGGGCAGTTAATTAATGGCCAACATGAGCTCACACAAAGAAAGAGCCTGTCTGTGTGCTACATAGTGTAGGAGGAGTGTGTGTTGTTTTATATATGGTTCCTGCTTCTGTATACTCACTAATGAAGCAAATGAACCATCACAGGAGGAGATTTATCTATCACAAAAATCCCTTTTATTCTGAGTGTTTTTTAAAAAAAAAAAAAAAAAAAAAAAAAAAAAAAAAAAAAAAAAAAAAAAAAAAAACACACATTTCA
>VUQI01014613.1:13047-25347 GCA_015106735.1 Paratilapia polleni
TACATACAATAGTACAGAATATCTAAGTCCTGCTTTTCGTGAGACACAGTGGGAAGATATCTGAAAAGTGTCTATGTTCACCATGCATCCAAAAACAGCTTCTGATGGGCTTTTACAAGCCATTTTATTCATTTAAAACCAATGTTTTCTCTTCTTTTCTTATTACCGTGTACTTGTCAAATGGATTTAGTGTGAGATTTGATAGAGGCTGACGCCTCTCAGAATGCAGACAGCGCATTAGACACAGAAATCAAAGGTTATACTAATTATTTGGAATGGCTTCCTCTGATATGAAGTGCTATTTAAAGAGGAGGAAAATGGCACAGCAGGATAAGGAATAATGACACCTGCCACACACCCTGAATCAAGGCTCATGCCAAAATGACAAAGCGTGTGGAAGAAATACAGTTTTAATAAACTCCCCTTCCAACATGATCCAATGTGTTTTATTAAATACCGCCTGGAACCCACTGAAGTTATTTACGATCAGGAGACAACATTAAAACAGAATTGAGTCTGTGTGTTGAGGGCCTGAAGAGTGAGGTCTTCCTCTGCACCCGCCTGCACATATACTTACTCTGATGAGCAGGCTAAGAGACTGAGATGACTGTGGGTCAATGGAGATTGCTGTCTGAGAGGGTATCCATTAGTTGAACATTAGTTCAGCCCAACAACAAGCCTCATTAGAAGATGGGCTTCAAAATTGAAAGCTCACTCGAAAATTGGGCTCCCTTTTGTTAGCCTATCTAGTGATTCTTATCATAGAGCGGAGGCAGATAGAGAGCACTGCACATCCAGGGAATGGAACTTGCAGCTAATCTATTTAATTTGCTCCTAATGCACATAATGACCAGCACACTTATGCTTTCAGAGCATCATTGATGAACCTCTTCTATGACAACAGTGAACAGCTTTTTCTTTTTTTCCAAGCCAGAGATTTGTGAACATTATGTGGATGGTTAATGTAAAGTTGACAGTGGTGCTGATGGTGTAAATCACTACATTACTGCACTGGTACATCACAGCACCATTACAAAAGGACACCTTTTGCATATCTTGGAGATGTCATCACCTTTGACAAAACAGCAGTATTTGAACCCCTGGGAATGAGGCTCATTGATCAATAATGATTCTTCCCATAAATGAGGGTAGGAATATAGACTGACCAATAAAAGACATAACATAACAAAGGTTTCATTACTTTTAAGTGACAAAATGGAAATAATTAGTATATGAAATGTATTTACTGGACAATCTAATGCTGGGATTACATTGCTGGGCTAGCTGGAGTATCCCCTAGGAAGAGCTGGAGGAGGTCGCCAGAGAGAAGGAGGTCTGCATATCTCTTCTTAGACTGCTGCCGTTCATGGTCAGCTCAACAACTAAAAGGTGCCCAGGTCCTGTGGCTGCAGAACAAGCCCAAATCAACACCCCTCCCAAATCAGCCCAAATCAAACACCTCATACATTTGACAGTTGGTATGAGGTGTTGATATGCTGTGTTTGGTTTTCTCCAAACACACCTCTGTGCATTATCGCCAAACATCTCCACTTTGGTCTTATCTGTCCAAAGCACATTGTTCCAGAAGTCTTGTGGTTTGTTAAGATGCAACTCTGCAACGCTAAGCTGTGCTGCCATGTTCTTTTTAGAGTGAAGAGGCTTTCTTCTGGCAACCCTTCCAAACAAGCCATACTTTTTCAGTCTTTTTCTAATTGTACTGTCATGAAGTTTAACATTTAACCTAATAACTGAGGCCTGTAGAGTCTGAGATGTACCTCTTGGGTTTTTTGCAGTTTCTCTGAGCATTGCACGGTCTGACCTTGGGGTGAATTTGCTGGGACGTCCATTCCTGGGAAGATTGGCAGCAGTCTTGAATGTTTCCCACTTGTGAATAATCTTTCTCTCTGTAGAATGATGGACTTCAAATTGGAAATGGCCTTATAACTCTTCCCAGATTGATGTGCAGCAGCAATTGCTTCTTTAAGATCGGTGCTGTTGTATTTCCTCCTTGGCATTGTGTTAACACACAGTTGAATGCTCCAGACCTACAAACTGCCAAAACATCTTATAAAGGTGCTCACAGTTACTGATGATCAGTTAATCAAGTGCATTTGACTATCAGTACCTGGCTGCTACTTCTCTCTTAATTCCTATGGAAGCAGTAAGGGTGTACTTAGTTTTTCACACATTGCTTGTGTATTTTGGCTTAATTTTTTCTTAAATAAATAATGACACTGTGTAACATGTCATATCTTGTTGTTCATCTCAGGTTGTATTTACCTCATTTTAAGACCTGGTGAGGACTAGATGATAGTTTATTATGTCCTAGTATATAAAACTGTACAACTGAAAGAGGGTGTGCTTTCTTTTTACCATGACTGTATGTGAAGGAAAATACATTATATTATCATGCATATATGAATGAGCAGTTCACATGTTTTATCTAGAAAAAAGCTCTTGAAATTGTACCACTGCTAAATACCTTCTGTGAAATGATTTTTCCTGCATTTGAGAATGATTGTGAAATCCCTTAAATAACCATCATTAAAAAATAACAGCTGCAGCACTCATCATACACAGCAGAGCCTGGAGGTGTGTGAACAATGTGACCTCAGCTGCAGACAGGTCTGTTGACAGAACAACAATAGAATATAGATATTGATGTGTTAAAAGGCTATGCGGTATGTCAGCTGAAATGTTATTTGGTGAATAGATGCTGATCTGGTGTACCTATTGTCTCTTGTTGAGCCATAAGTAGATCCTATAAATTTTCTGAAAGCCCTTCAAGGTCGCTGATATCCTTTAAGTAAGAAGCTTCTGCAATTAAAGAGAGATGGCCATGAGACACAGTCGTATAGCCTTCCGTGCTCTGTTGCTGTTGCTGGGAAAATGAAAACATGTACAACTGGGTCCATAAGTTTTTGGACAATGATACAATTTTTGTAGTTTTGCCTCTGTACACCACCACAGTAAATTTTAAATCAAAGGATCAAGTTGTGATTGAAGTGTAGACTTTCAGCTTTAATTCAAGGGGTTTTACAGAAATTTTGCGTTAACTGTTTAGGAAGTACAGCCATTTTTATACATAGTCCCCTATTTTGGTGAAACTTTGGTGAAACAGCATAACACATCATCTGTCAAACACGGTGGAGGCAGTGTTATCACATGGGCATTTATGGCTGCCAGTGGAACCGGGCCACTAGTGTTTACTGATGATGTGACTGCTGATAGAAGCAGCAGGATGAATTGTGAAGTGTGCAGGGCTATACTGTCTGCTCAGATTCAGCCAAATGCTGCAAAACTGATTGGACGACACTTCACAGTGCAAATGGATAATGATCCAAAGCAGACTGCAAAAGCAACCCAAGAGTTTCTCAGGGCAAAGAAATATTATATTCTCCAATGGCAAAGTCATCAGTTATTAAATACAAAACTGAATGCAGAAACCCCACAAAGAAGCAGCAACTGAAGGTGGCTGCAGTAAAGCCCTAGCAGAGCATCACAAGAGAGGAAACACAGCATTTGATGATGTCCATTCTGGAGTTCAGGCAGTCATTAACTGCAAAGGATTGTCATCCAAGCATTAAAAACAACCCTTATATTTAAAACTATGTCAGTTTGTCCAAATACTTATGGACCTAATTGTACATGATATTAGGATGCTTTTGAAAATACCATTTGAATTATAGTGAAACTGCTTAACCAAAGAGTTCTAAAAATAAGACAACAGGAAATCTGAGGAACTCACAAACAGTACTGGACCCAGAACTAAATGACAGGGTGCATCTGAAATTAAAATTGAGTCAATGCTTAATTTATATACTTCTACGTCTGCTTTTATTCTGGATGAGACAGTCATAACAAGCAGCAACACATAACTTTATGTCCACCCAGTGACAACATCAGTAAAACTAATCTTACTATATTACACAAAATCTCTGTTTGTCCGCAAACTCCTGCATGATCAGGAGCGTGGAACAGTTCAAACTGATCAAATGATTGCTAGAATAAGGTCTTATTACAGGTCTGTGATCAACACATTTTTAAAATGAATTCTGAATTTGAATCACAAGTGCTAGGGAGGACTGAACGGTGCACATGAAAAGTGAGTTCCAATGGGGAAAAAAAGAGTAGGTACTAGTTTCAAAGTTCAAATGTTGGTCAAAAAGCATGCCAAGAGTCTTAGTGGATGATTTGATGCAATGTTTAATGTAATGAGATCTCTTTACAGCTTATTGTCTTCCCAGTCCTTTAAAGAGCATGGCACCAGCTGATGTGGCAAGAAGTGATGAGTGAAAAATTGCTATTTGAACCAAAAAATCTACAGGGGAAGCTAAATATGGAAGTGTTTTTGTGGGAATATTCTAGCTTTTCTCTGTAACTCGGTTAACCATAGCTGCAAAATGAATGCCTTACCCCTTTCTATAGACCTGCTGGATATTTTTTCTAAATAGATCTGCACATACCCTCCTGTACTGAGATTACCAAAGGGTGGTCCGGCATGAGTGACCTGCTGGTATTAGCCACGAAACTTAGATGACTAACCTAACTTCAGCTTTGTATAACTCTGTGGAGGGTGTGTAGCTGACAGTGTCATAACTATCTGGAACAATGTTTAGGTGGATGGTTTGTGTCAAAGTAGCATCCATATGAATGCCAGGACCCCAAGGTTTCCCAGCAGAACATTGCAAAATGGTCAATGTTATTCACTTTATTTGTCAATAGAGGGAGCAGTGCATGCTTTTGCACCCCTGTACAGCCTTGCCTGGTTACAAATCCTCTTTTTCATCCTAATTTGACCTTCAGGCCTGGTTTAATCCAGCAATTATGAGCATTTTAAATCAGTTAAAAAACCTCTACAGCTTCTAGCAATACTTGATGTCACATGGTTTCATTAGCGTTCACTTCTCTGCCATTACAAATTGAGCCTTAAAGGCTCTTTATCAAAAGAGACCTTTCAAAAGGAAAGCAGCAGTACTCTTATTCCGGCTCATTTCATCTCTTTGTTTCTTGGGTATATGCTTAGTAACAATTTGTTGTCTTTCCTTTTGTTAAAAATAGAGGTCATCATTAAAGAAAAAGCTGGGGCCACTCCACAGAGCAGCTCCAGGACCATTTGCCTCCCAGTGGATTGAAGTCACTTAGCTCACCATTTGTCACTTCAGAAATTAGCTTGCCCTCCTGTCATTACATTGAACTCCTGAAAGGTAATCAATCTGTAGGCAATGCCCAAGCAAAGGGAGAGCTGAGTGATTGATGCAGGAATCAAACAAGACATTACAAAAGGTGGAATTGGAGGAGGGCAAATAAACATGTGAGCCAAAGAAAGTGTTCTGTGGGAGGCTGGATTCACTGCTGCTACTTAAAAGAATGAAATCATTCAATTTCGCATCTCAGGCCTGTATAAAAAGAGCAAAGAGAATACAGTACAAACAGTTCTTTGGCTGTCTTGTAGGATAGCACAGGAGGCAGGATGAAACTTGGAGAGATGAGCCCATTGTGTGATATGAAAGTGAAACCAGCCAAGCAGATATGCACACAGTCTGTGCAGTTCCAGCTCCAAATCTGGTCCTCGGGGACCAGAAACCCGTCTTTGAAGCTGGCAGGTGGAATATCAGTTTTACTAAGTGTCAATGTAGATGAGCAGACTGAATCAGAGCAGAAAATGAATGCAGGAAAATGGTGGTGAATAAAATTCGAAACCCCTCATAATACTTAGTGAGCGACTGTTGGTTTACTCCAGCTATATTTCACCATGCTATAAAGATTTCAGCACCCTTTCCTCATGGGTTAAGACCAGTCAACCTCCAAATTGCCTGCCCCGGGGATCTGCTATTACCACCAGCAGTCTGGCTTTTCCCCTCCACATTGCGACATCAATTACATCCTGAAAAGAAAAGACCCTGGAATATAAAGTGTAGCACACATACATTTCCAGTCAACTGACTTTTCTTTGCTAAACACAGTTTTGTAACAGTTTCTGAAGCAGGGGTTGTATTTTATCTCCCTTCTGGACTGAAATAATATTTTGTCAATATGTCTTTGAGCAAGGCACTGAGCCCTGTTTGCATTGGCTTTTGAGTCTCTTCCTGAATAGCCACACACTGTGGGCACGTGCACTAAATGATAAAATGTTCTACTGCAGTGACATATCACTTTAAAGGTACCTGGGAGAGCAGATGAGATAAGTTTTCCTGCAGTCTTTGTATTCTGATGAGTGAGTGCAACGCTGGTGAAGGGATGACCTTTGAAAGTGCCAGGAGGAGCAGTGGATGGTGAATCATTACACCCTTGAATGACACGTAATGCACTGTACGTTTGCACAGGCAGATTCAGCCCAAGGTTGAAGAAAACACCCAGTGAAAAGATGAAAGGATTCTCCATGAATTACAGCAAGGCCTTTCTTAAGTGCCTACAGTAACGAGAATGTCTCCATTGTCATTTGAAATGGAATTCTTCAGCTTCCATATTGGCTCTTATGAATTGCAGCAGTCTAACATACTGATACCAAGTGGTCCCTCAGTAGCAGAGTAGAGAGTGTCTGATGGAGAAAATACTTTAATAGTGAGCAACAACCTCTACATTTGTCTCTGGGACTGTGCATTGGAGCCTGACTGATTTAGTCCAATAGGCATTTCAGTTAAACGCTGCAGTAGTGCAAGATCGTGTCCTGATTTAGCGATAGCTTTGAAATCCTGCCCAGGCTGTAATAATTCGCTGGGAAAAATAGACCAGAATGTGTTTCCTACTTCTTCACACTGATGTTGTTCCTCTGATTATGGTGCTGAACCTGATTGGGGCACAAAAAACATGTTCTCAGCTGATTCAGCTGAAAGCAAGGCTGCTTCATTTACAGAGATGGGTAGTTATGAGTAGCATTAACACTACTGCATAACTTCTTCTACTTTACTCTTACAGGGGACCAGATATGCTCATCTCCAGTATTTTTATTCTTGATATTCTAGAGTAGCTTTGCATGATTCGTAGTTCAAAATAATGTTCATTCATCTTATACTGGGCCTTGATTCAGCCCATCAGTTCATCCACTGTCTGAAACTAGCCATTTCAGCTCCCTCTCCTCTCCCTTTAAGCTGTCTTCTTCTGAGTGGCTGCCCAACAGCAGGTGGGTGGTGATTCTGTGCATGAGATGACCTTAAAAGAAAATTTATGACTTACCTTTGTTGCATTCTGATTACCAGCTTGACTCCACACAGGATTCAAACCACACACTCCCAGATGAAAGCTCTTTCCTTAACCCACTGGACCACTGCATCGGACTCTGTGGTTGTTCACTTTTACTAACCTGATCTGGTCTGAATAGCTCCTCTGTCACAGGCTTGATTTTTTTAAAGCTCGAAAACAGACCCAGAAGAAGCCCCCCTCTCAAGGCATTTGAATTACAATATGCTGAAATATTGTCACCAAAAACATGTTGCCTTCCTCAGCTTTACCTTCTTTTTAGCCTGCAGCTATTTTTTTTTTTTACCTAACACAGGAAGAAGTGTAAAAATACAATAGCATTTAATCATCTGCTTGCAAAGCAAAGGATATCAATCAGTTTGCATTGTGTTCTGGAAGGATGCTAAAAAATAAATCTTTTGTGCCCTACAATGATTCACTGAATCGTCTGTATATCATCTTCATGTTTCTGACCCTTGGCATGAATCAGACTGCTGATTTAAAAGACCTCAATAACCCCCTCACTCGCTCAGGCTGTGACCCCATCAGGTATATCATCTGGTATTCATGACAGGAAACCAGCAGATAAAAATAACCAGGCTCACATCATGCACATGCTCCACACACAGGTGTGAAGGGAATACGTGTGAGGACAAATAATGACAAATAGTGATGAAAGTGACATCAAAATGGAGGACATTCAACACGTCAGAGGAAATTCAGGATGTGTGTGTATTTTTTTTTTTTTTAAAGGCACAATAACACAAAGCTACCATCAGACTGAACAGTGAAGGGACTCTTTCAGCACAAAAACACTGGCAGCGCTGTGAGTTTATCAAAAAATGCTCAGGAAATGAGACACTGGCACAAATATCCCTTCTTGCACTTATCTGGGGGCCACTAGCTCTCTGGTTTCAAAGCTGTATGAAATACAACTCAGTCTTTGCTGTTACTGAAGTGGGCTTTATGTTGCAAACACTGAAACTCAAAAGTGAGACTGCACCTATTAAATATAGTAGCTTTATTGAGTATAATAAGCTCTAATAAATTTTCAAGCTTTGAGCACATCTACAGTCTTTATTTGACCACAAGGCCGTTTGAGTAGGGCAATAACATGTTGGGCTGGGAGCTGAGCCAGCTCAGTCTAGCTGCTTTGTGAGTTGTCTAATTAGCTGACACTGATGTAGTAAAGACATTATATAAGGAGGAGACACTGCACTCAAAGAATCCTCTATAGACATCTATAGGATAATTTAGCAACAGCAAAGGTGATAATAGTGTAACTTCTAGGAGAAAAAAGCTTTTAAAATCTTATTTTGGGGCAAAGTCATTTTTTAAAATCAGATTTGACTGTTGATTCTATATAGTTTTTATGTCCAGGTGACCATTGACAAAATTCATTTAGCTGGTGTTGAGATTGGCTTGTAGAAGGCTTTTAGAATATCTGGAGTTGTACTCCTCAGGCCAAATTAGTAATATAACACACGGTGCTTAACAAATTATTAGACCACCATCCAGTGTAAGGTTTATGCCACAGCTGCCCTAAATTAACAGTATTGGTAATTACCAAAATCATTTTTTATGTTTCTGTAATGGTTAATCCACCAGTATGCACAAGCTCTTTAATCAAAATGATATTTTTAATGCTAAAATATAATTATTGTTGTTATCCACGAATTTTCAAATTCACTGTTTTACAAAAACAGAAAAAATAATAAAGCACATTATTATTTTTTGATTAAGATGCCAAATTACAGTTAATTACTTATATTCCTGAACAGAAAAATGAGTTTCAGTGGTTGAATTTTATGCTTGATTCATTTCTGACTTCTCAGAGAAGTCCAGTGTGTCAGCTCAAATTTGGGTCTAAAAACATGAATTCAGTTTGAAATTCCTCACTCCTGTTCAAAATGGTAAAACATCAAGAACTCACTGAAAAGGAAAGAGTCCACATTAAAGCACTTTGTGATGCTGGATGGTCTTTCTCCTTTTTATGACAGGTGGTCTGATAAATTTGTTAAGCACTGTACCTTAAGTTGATTTTCCTCAAACTGACTGTCATTTGATTTATTCCTCAATGAGGAAAAATTAATATGCATAATTCAAAGAGAATAACACCACAAAAAGTCATTTGATAATGGACCCCTGATGCATTTGCTTTCTGAATTTCAACCTCCTCTTAAGGCTGAATGCAAGTACACCAGTCACTCTATATAATAAATACTGTATGCTTTGTGGCAACATGCTACTCATCCAAACAGCTTATTATGATAATTATTAAATTATATAACATTGGAGAGCTGAAGAATGATGCTTCCTGCAGAGCATTACTAATTTTTCCATCAGAGGTCTCATTAAGCTCTCTGCAAGAGGGATTGCAATTAATCACAGTGTATTTCTGGTAAACAAACATGTCAGATGGAACAGATATGGCCCAAAAATAAGATGAATCACTTTCTAGTCTTCTCATTTTCTCACGCTTAAAAACAACTTGAAAATGGCTTATCTGCGATAAGCAGATCCAGATTCCAGTGGCTCTGACTAATATTGACACTCTTTTCATTATGTGTCTGACATTAAAATTGCTGGTGTGCAAATAGTCAATAGGAGCCTCAGCAGACAGCTGTATGTTTCTAACCTAGAGAGAATGTTTGTCACAGATTTTTGATCCCAGGTGACATTTCACAACATCAAAATATCACAGCTTGAAATTTTTATAGGTATTTGGATCTTTTGAGAGTCAAATCCCTCTTTTAATGAAAACAGGCTGATATAGATCTGTATCAATACAGATGAGACCCTCTCGGAGGTGCACTCTAACATTTTCTTCATATCTTACAAACAGAATACATGGGTGTCAGTGGAAATCATGTGACAAACAGTGTGACTGATTTCTGATTCTTGCTATCGCCTCTCAAAAAGCAGGATAATGAAATCTCAGCACTTATGATTTAAAGCTCCAAATCTGATCAAGTTCACACAGAAATGCAGCATTTTATTAGAGCAAAATCCCTATAATGAAATGTTGATTTTAAAAAAAAAAGTAGTCTGTCCTAATGGTCTTTGTGGTGGATAATTTTCTAAATGCACTCTTCATCAATAGCCTAAAGTCTCTTCTAATGAAAAGCTGGTGGGTGAGAGATCTCTTATGTTCAAAGCGTAATGGAAATTTATAGAGAGTAATCAGTCTGACAGAAAGGGCATAATATTAAACACACACACACTGTGGGGTCCAAAAGTCTGAGGCAATGGTCCCCACAGTAGTAGTCTGTCCATCTTCCTGGAAGTATAAGGATTTAGAGACTTTTAAAATCACAACTGACATTACATGTAAAATGAAGAAGAAATGTGAATCTAATTAAAGCGGGTTAGTGGCACTGAACAAAAGGTCTGATTTCCTTCAGCTGTTTGCTTCCATTGAAGCAGTGTTCAGATGATACTCAGGTGGATTTGATTGACTCATCAAAGGCTTGTTCAAGTAAATCAAGCTCAAGCCACCTGTTATAAGACTTGGAGAATGGGTTTACTACTGTAGAGTTGAATACTTGAATCAAGTCCACCCTGACCACAGACAAACAATACTCCATTCTTCAGAAATGTGCTCCACCCTCTGGTTTACATATTTGAGGAGAAGTACTCATACTGCAGTAGGATAGTGAGCTTAACCACACGAGACACTGTGATGAACTAATTGAAGACCAAAGAAAACAAAGGAGCGGTGACAGTCATGAACTTTCCTTCAGAGTCACCTGAAGCCTGTACTACGAAGCAGGATTTTGTCTTATCCAGGAAACTTTTTCTGTACTATGAAGGTGGTTCACTTACCGGGGTACATCGCCATTCTAACTTATGCTGCAAACCTAACCTGCCCCGGAGCAGGTTATGTTCCAGATTAGAGATCAGCAGGTATGAAATCACTGCCTGTTGACCAATCAATTCTCTGAAAAAGAGCATCACTACTCCTGGAAGATCCCTCGGACCTCTGTGCGTAGACAGTAGGAGGGTCTAAAGTTTTTAATAGCGTCTAATGTGTTTGTGTTTCCCTAATGAGCATCAGGAAGAAATATAGATTTTTAGATGCAACTTTCCTTGTTTTTTTCCTGTTGCCTGCAAACAATTTTACAACAAGTTTGTTGTTCTATAAGCATTAGAGTTAAAAATAAAAAATTAAAATATAAATTGGGACACCGATTTGTACTTGTGGGCTTCATATCAGTCACAGGTAGACTAAGCCTTCATTTGAATTCTGTTTTTGTATTGACCATTAAACACCATCAGGGCTGCAGCTGAAAGAATAAAAACTAAAACTGTCTTATGCAAATTTAAACATTAATTTAATGGAATACTCGATTATAACTCATAAGATTCTCCTGTGTCTTAATGATAGAGTCGTGATATTGATAAGTCTGTTAACTTGCACAACTGGTATTTTTGCTGTCTTTTCTTTGCCTTCAAATAGGCTAAACTTTATTAATATAGCAGCTCTTTTCAAGTCTTACTGACCAAAACGTGCTCACACATTCATACAGCGCTTTTAACACTAAAATACTGTACAGAGCTTTTCCTCTCACACTGTTGATTTATCTGCAACAGCTGTTACTTTCATTCTGTATTATGTGTGTAACCTCTTCATATTTTTCTAATATTAAAATTTGACTCTTCCTTTGTAAAATCAGCTGCTCAGCTGCCTGTACAGTAATTGGTGTGATTGGTCAGATGTTGCCAACACCACCACTTTCATGTGAAAGCACAGGGGAAAACCTGGGTTAACTTAGCAGTTGATAACCAGCTTCGTCTGGCCGTTTATCCTGATCGCCAATGTTGGTGTAGGTGAATCCGGATAACAGAAAGATACCCTGGGTATGTTGAACTCACTTCGTAGTGCAGGGCCTAGATCTCAACCCCAATGAACATCTATGGGGAACATGAAGACCAAACAGAGAAAACCAAACATTCCTGACATTATTGGCTCTTTGGATCACTGTCAGATCAGGGTAACATTATATGTAAACATTATATAGTTCATATACAAATTTATATATCTAAAAGTACACGTTTTTGTATGTACTGTCTTTTTCTTTTTTTTTTTTTTTGAATTTTTTTTATTTTTCAAATTTTAAA
>VUQI01014618.1:2385-17927 GCA_015106735.1 Paratilapia polleni
AAAGACTATGAACATAGTTTTTTTTTTTTTTTTTTTTTTTGCTGCTTTTCTTGTGTACATTTTCTAATTGAGAGTTCTAGGTTGCAATAGTTTGTATCGAGTGAGATTTGCTATTTCTTTCCTTTTTGATATATATATATATATAAAATTTAGCTGATTAAAATATTTTCATTTTGTGAAAGCAGAAAGAGCATTAATAGGTTATAGTGTATATTAATTTGTACAATATTCCTTTCATTAGCAAGCAATGGGGAAAATCAGCTATTTACATCTACTAATAACCTAATATTAATGTTATTGTACGATTAATATTGTTGTTATAAGATATTTGAAATGCTATTTTTTATTCTATTACAGATTTAGAGTTTTTAGCCTAAATGAGAAGGTCTTTGGTAAATATTGGATGTATTTAGAATGTTATGTATTTCAATTATATTGTAAACAGTGTTTAAAATGTTAATATTGATGATTTGATTACTGTAATAATTATTATTTGTTTTGTTATTCAGACTTATTATCACTGCATTTTATTTGATATTAATTATGGGAAACAAAAAAGCACTTGTGAGGTATGTTTTATTTTTTAAGTGCCATGCGACTACACTTCCTTTTCCTCTTACTTGTTGGTTTCTGAACCTGTCTGTACATATTTGTCTTTCTTTATACAGGAAAAAAAATCATTTAGTTTAAATATGAATGTCTTGTGCTACTTTCCATCTTTCCTTTTTGTTACTATGATTGTTAAATATACTCCTGTAATAAAATATAAAGTAAAAAAAGGTGAATATTTTGAGTCCTCTATTCTTTTGACTAAAAAGATTTTCTTTTTTAAATTCAGCAGTGTGGTGATGCAGTGGTTAGCACTGTTGCCTCACAGCAACAAGGTCCTGAGTTTGAAACCACTGGCAGGCTGCCCCCCCTCCCCCTCTGTGGAGCCTGCATGTTTTCCCTGTGCTTGCATGGGCTCTCTTTGGGTACTCCAGCTTCCCCCACAGTCCAGACATGCATGTTAGGTTAATTGGTGTGAGAGTGAATGGTTGCCTGTCTCTGTGTCTTAGCCCTGTGATAAACTGGCAACCTGTCCAGGGTGTACCCTGCTTGACATGACAGCTGGGATAAGCTCCAGTCCCCCGTACGTGGCCCTGAATTGGGTAAGTAGAAGAAAAGGGGTGGCTGTTTTTTAATGGATAGAACTTTTGATGGACAGGTAGTTTCCTCTTAGGGTGAGGATGTAGAAAAGAAATAAAACAGACTTGGCTACATCTGTAAACCAGCTTTGAGACTGATTCAAAGATCACCAACCATTAACAACATATATTCTCTACTCAGCATTGCCCCATGCACAACATTGCTGCGTACTGCATTCTGACAAAGCTAAATCTTCATAAAGGTGTTAATGCAGTAACGATCCAGATATCCAAGTGGCCTCCAGACTCTGAAGAGCATGCATGAATACTTTGTGATTTTTCAAACCACATGAATCAAGCACACAAACAAAAATAAATGTATGTGCAAAAGCACGGCCAGCATGCAAGTCAAACAGATGGTAGGCAGCCTGTATTCTGTATGCTAACAAGCTTGAAATACTGAAAGCACTAACAAGTAAATCAGAAAAGTCGGAAAACTTGCGGATGGCTAACAAGCAAGACCAGGTGCTTTCTGTCAGCTTGAGTTAACTATTTCTATCAGTAAATGCTGTGATGAATCCCAATCCCATCAGCGACATTTTTTAAAAAAAATAAAACATCCATCTGCTGGGATGGCTTCTCTCATTTAAAAAAAACAAAAACAAAACATCAGTGTTTCCACTTTGAAAGCACAACAAAAGTCTATGTAAGCAGATTGTAGGCATGGCAGTGTCATACATCAATACACCGGTTTCACACAGGAGACTTGATTTCAATCTTAGTTTCATATTATATTTGTCTTAAGTTTTGTTTTTGCACTCACAATCCCATCAATGTCATCTTCTTTTTACAAAACACGCATGTGCTGGGGTGGCTTCTGTCAGCTAAAAAAACCCCAAAAAAACCCCATCAGTGCTTCCAATTTGAAAGAACAACAAAAGTCCACATCAGGAGGTTATAGGGGTGGCAGTGTCATACACCAGTACACCAGTTTCACACAGGAGACTTGAGTTCAACTCCCATGTAATCTTAGTATTATAGTGGTTTTGTTTTTACATGCTGTTTACTTTCATTTTAATTCACTGTTTAATTTCATTTTCACTCATTCAAATACATCATTTAACAACATTAAACACATGTTAGAAAGCTCCATGTTCTAGGTTATGAGGTTTAAGATTTATAAATGCAATTATTTACAAGGCCTCAAGAAGTCACCCAACACGAGTTAGTCCCGCTCTGGATTAGCCTAGTAGTTTATTAGTGATTACACTGAATGCTACTCTCTAGCCTACTATATTTCAATGGTTACAACACCCCACCAAGCACTAGATGTACATGGATGTTGTTTTGTTGGCTAACTCTGGCTGGCCAGTCCTGCCCTTTAAAAAGACTACATCTAACTTTGGTTAAAAAGTGAAAGGTCATCTTTTCAAGGTATTAGAAAGACTTGAATTTATCCCTCTGAAGTCTAAAGTCATCAGCGTCACTTGCTTTCTTTCATTGTCCTCTGATTGCTAAGACTTTGGGGAGCAATTAAAAAAAGACATATTCTAATAGCACAGGGTAAGGATCAACACATGTGATGACTTAGAATTAAGAGTGTTGAAATAATTTCATCCATTCGCTCTACTGAGCAATTTTCTGTTAATTTGAGGTCTAGAGGATGTCTGATGGTACATAGTTATCAAGGGTAAGATGAGGTTTATATATCTATGTAAATTATGTTTCTCATGGGGTTATGTCTCAGAGTGTTGTGTGGTGAGCCTCTGGACAGTCCCTATGAAAGATTCTCACACAATGGTACAGTGGTTAGTACTGTCACTTCATATTAAGATGATTCATTTGAAGAGTTTGGTGTTGAGGAGGAAGTCTGTCCTTTCATTTAACAACCGGTTTTAGACATAAAAGGCACAGCTGTCTAGCCAAATTGCAACACTCCTCAACCATCTAGCAAAGTCAGTCATTTAATGAGCTGCAAATGTTCCAAGTGTTTGTCAAACCACCATTCCAGGCTCTTTCTTACATATAGCATGGATCTTTAGAAGAGCTTTATAAGTTAATAAGTTTTATCTACTACACCACACCAGGATAAATTTGGTTCCAGATTTGTCCTGTGGAAATACAGCCAGAGTCAAAAAAGAACTCTTCACTGACAAAAAGTAGAAGAAGGAATCATATACGAGATATTTCAATTACGAGAGATAATTCAAAAGTAAAGAATACAAGATTTAAGTGTTTTGACAATTAGACTCAGGTGGCATGAACAAAGGTAGAAAATAGGATAGGTGCTGGTGCTTGCAGTGGAGCAGAGTTAGCAGATGGAAACTGGAGCCTTTGAATGATACCCTGAACATTCATAATTAGGTGGGGGCAGAGAAGAGGTGGGCTCGATGAATAACAGTTTGAAAGGCAGCCTAAAGACCTAGGAATGTAGGCAGATTTGACAACACAGAACTTTTCATACTTATCCAAAAGCTTCATTATGGTCTATATGGAGGCTAAATCTGCCGAAGGACTGTGGCAAGGCTCTAAGATGCTTAAAAAAGAAGAAAAAACAAACAAACAAACAAAAAAAAAACACCTGCTAATTACATTGAAAAACTATACAATGAGATGGCACACGGGAGTCACACCATTTATTAATATTATTTCTTTTTTAAAATTTGTTTTATGAACATCGATTAACTGATAAATAAAAATTATTTGTGTAATTATTTTTAAAAACCTTCTTATTTTACAATTAGTACATAAAGCACCATCACTCAGAGGCCTCCGTGGACCTAGATTTTCATTTGGAGTGACCAGGAGGAACAGAATTAGAAATGAGGACATCAGAGGGACAGTTCAGGTCGAGCGGTTTGGAGATGAAGTTAGAGAGGCAAGGCTGAGATGGTTTTGTACATGTGCAGAGGAGGGATAGTGGATATACGGGACAAAGCATGCTGACGGCAGAGCTGCCAGGCAGAAGGAAAAGAGGAAGACCACAGAGAAGGTTCATGAATGGGATAGAGTGAGGTGGAGACAGATGGTTCACTGTGGCGACCCCTAAAGGGAGCAGCCGAAAGAAGAAGGCGGCATAAATGACCAAAAGAGGGGATTCATCTACTGCTTTGTCAAATCGAAATATATATTCATTTGGGTATAGTGTGGGACTACAAAGTTATTTAGAGTAACAATTCATTAAATTAGAAAAGCAGGCATTGTGAAATACGCCATGAGCAGCCTAATTGGTGAGACACGACACTGTTGGTAAAAAAAACTTCAAAAAGCTGGATGCTTTCATAAATAAATGATGCCCAACACTAAAAAGACCACAGGCTTGATTAAATCACACTTCAATATTCCCTTAAACAGCCTTGTCTGCTGGCGTATCGCAGCTCTTTCCTGAACATTGTTCTTGGAACTGTTACTGGAACTACAAAACAGAGTCAGATCTCCCTTGTACTTGTAAACCTACTTCAAAAAAGCTTCATTTGAAAAGCCACAAGGAAACAATAAATGGCTGCACACTAAATTAAATAGTAAAGGTTTTTGTAATCTCTTGCATTTTCCATTGTGAATATTCATTTTGCTCTTGAACTCTTCAAAGAGACTCTGAGAACTGTTGGTCTGGTTGGGGCTCTCAGCACAGTGACTGGCCGACGTCTCAGTGCCTCCATATCTGTTTTTATTTCGCTGCCAGCAGATCACTGTGGTTTGTGAACACGAAGAAGGAACTGGAGTTTTTCTCAAACTTGATGGAAGACAGAAATGGAGACTGAAAAGAGAAAGAAAGCTACTACAATAAGTCCAGATGTAAAAACCTGCACACACTTCAAAGACCATGGCTGGAGAGACACATACACACACTTACATGGTCGCAAAAAAAAAAAAAAAGACCACACAACTGTGCGCAAGGCAGTTTGGAAATAAATGATAACATGGACACATGTTCACAAACAACATGAAATATGACTGAAAGTAACACTGGCTGTACAGTTGGGATACACACACCAAATCACACACAGCTTGTGGGAAGAACAAGGAGTTCGGTTCTGTTTGTTTGTAGTTTTGCTGCCAGGACAGTCTGTTTGCCACAGTAAGTACTCCAAGATGAACCACTTCAAGGGAACAGAGAGTGTGTGTGCTGTGTGTGTTTCTCTGCGTCCTGTTGGTCGGGGTGCGTGGACATAATTTGATGGTTTTCATGAATGGAGGGAAGTTCTGTCATGTGTATTTGTTTTTCATTTTATTGTCATATAACCATTACACAGTGTTTTGAATATGGTGCTTAAAAGGTGAAGTGTTTTAAAAATAAAATAAAATAAAATTAAAAAAATCAGCTTGTGAACATTAAAACCTTCTTCTTTAATCTTCTGTTGCACCTGGAAGCTATTCTCCTTGAATTTCCAAAACTGCACTCTTTTCCAGGGCGTCAGATAGTCTTGTTGTGTCAAAACCGCTCACATCTTGCACAAGGTGTCCTTTGGCATCAGTGCTGTGATACACAAGGTTATGGCAATAGTTGACGTCACATTGAAATGGACTGGGTAGCTGTCGGCGTCATTTTTCAAACGTTCAAACGTTTCGGTATTCATTTGAATTTCCCAATTTCCCATTTACGGAAATGCCCATAAACTTCCATGAAAAAACAAACCAAAAAAAACCCAACCAAACAAACAAAAAAACTAAAAAATGTACTGGTCATTTTTTTTATGGATTCATTTTTTCTTTACTGTGGATGTCTACGTGCCCTCCAATTTGTTGTGTCTGCACAGACATCACACTACAAAGGCACCAGCTACACATGAATCCAGACTCCAAGTGGACTAAGAAAAACTATATTTATATTAAGAACAGCTACTCGTCTCTAGTGTCTGTACCTGTCTGTGTGCACATCTGCAACATAGATTATAACATGGACATAGCCACTGTGACATCTCCCACTGGGTTTGGACTCCACATTTTGAAGCCTCAGTGTTAGCCTTCTGGAGCCAGAAGTGACCATATTTGTATGAGAGGGTGGAGTGCTACGTTATTGGATAACACTAGAAAGCTTGGTTAGCAAGCTGTATCCATAAACAGTATGGGTGGAATGCAGAGGCACACATATCTGTTAATGAGTGCTACACAACGGACTTATATACAAACTTCTTGGACGGGCTGTTACAAACAGCATGGCATTATATTTACCCACTGGATACCAACTCCAGTATCCAGATCCCAAATTGATCCATAGAGGGTAAATCCATTTTTGTACCAGGCTGTAAATATGCTCTCTAATGCTGTAAAGTTGGGCATTTTAACATGGAAGCCTATGGGAACTCAGGTGTGTTTGAGACAGCTGCAAGAGGCCACTAGAGGAATTGCAGTTTTAGGCACTTGTGTGCTGGCTTCATTTTTCATCTCAAGAGGTTGCCACTTGGTCCACATGCAAAGATGGTAGCTTTTGGTGCCTAAACCTACCCAGCCAGTAAAACCAAAAGTAAAAATTGAGCAAAAACTAATCACCAAGTGAAGACACAAACTTCCCAAATGGGACATGAACTGCAGTCTCCTGGTTGGCAAACCTACGACTTATACCACTATCAGCCCTCTTACCTCCTCTAGCAGATGAGCTCTCAGCACTCATTGTTACCATGGCTGGTGTGTGAAGACACCAGTGCCAAAGGACACCTTGAGCATTTCTCTGCAAGCATCAGCAAGAATGCCAGTATTTAACAACGCAAACCAGGCCAGATCAGGATGGAAACCTATTCTAAAGATTTTCTTTCCAAAAATAAGATCCCACTCATTGAAAGAGCTTTACCTCAAATAAAGAAACACATTGCTTTTGAGATAAAAAAACAAAACAAAACATACTTACAAAGACTAAAACATTTGTAGTTGTTATGAAGTTTAAAAATAGTTTAACAACCAACAAAACCTATTGTATGAGCAGTTTTCTGATCTCATGCTTCAGTTGATAAGATTTGTTACACGGTGACACAGCTGGACCTCACCTTTATCCTGAAGAATTCGGTCGCTGTAACTACATCATGTTAGTTCACATCTGCATCTAAAAGGCAACACCTTTCACACAAGTGCAAGAGAGCCCTCATTAAAAACAAAACAAAACAAAATGAAAAATGAAACACGAGTCACTTTTTGTCTCTGAATGAATGCTGTAGTTGTGCTGGAATTAAATGTATCCCTGCTCTAGCTCTTGCTGGGTAAAAGAAACAACAAACTAAGAAGGCAAGACAGAGACAGCAACAGAGGAGTGTGGATAGAAAAGAAGACAAAGAGTTTAGGGGTGAAAAGACAGAAAGACAGACTTCTCTTAGCTGTGACTCTCCTCCTTTTCTGAGGATTAAAGCTCAGTTATTATCCAGTGCACAGGATGCAGAAGCACACAGCTGAATCCTCAGCTGCAGGTATGAGGGATCATCAGAAATACAAAGAGGAGGCAATAACCAATCAGCACATAGCTTGAGTAAACAGAGTCAGACTGCTGTGAAAGCAGAAGAGTGACTGTCCATCTCAGGACTGGATCATATGGTAATGTAACTGAATAACATTAATGACAAACTTCATGCAGGTCTCAAAACAAATCCTCTTACTGTAGGCTGGGTGAGGAAATTGTAAGATGCAATCAATGCAGATAAGTCAGAGATAAAGACAGTCAAAGTTTGTGACTCCATGACTTTTCATCAAGAGACAAATTTTAACATTTGCTTTGGGTTACGACCACATATAACTAAGGACATACCCATCAGGCTCAGCCATGATTTGCGTTAGTGCTAATTGGCAAATGTTTTAGACGAGACACATTCAAACATTCCTTTAGGTGTTAGCATCATGTGACATACTGTAGTGCCACAGGAGGTCATGGTGGACAGAGTGGACAGAGTGATACAAGCATTTTTTACATTTTCTTAACACTCCTGCTTGACTTCTGATCAGGTTAGGAGACAGCTGGAGAAACTACAACAGAGTAAGGCTGCTGGCCCACATGGTCTGAGGACCCGTGTTAGCCAGCCGTCTGTGATCCTGAGGTGCCATAGTTCCCAGGCTGGTTAGAGGGTTTCTGCTTGTATGTATTTTTCCATTCACCTGTTGCTTCCTGAAGGGGTTGGGGAGGACCCGCATGTACTCCACCTAGTGGGTCAACCAGGCAGTATTTAAGGACCAGCTCCAGCCACTACTCCAGACTGTCATCTATGGTTGTGGTAATTAGGCTTCCAAAAGCTGCCTCTGTGTTTCTGTAGTTTCCCTGTGTTTATGTCCCTGTCTCTCTGTTTTCCAGAAGTCTACCTGAGTCTCCTGAAACGCATTCACTTGCAGAAGAAAACTTACCTGTTGCCTCCTTGCTGGTCTGCCATTCTCTGGAACAAGTTGCCCAATGCTCACCTGGATTATTCACCTGCCTGTCCACCCTCCACCGCTACTATCCAGCTGAGGAACCTCGTCTGGTCACTTCCCCCACGGCAATCATCCTGGACCTTTCAAGTAAGCACAGAAACTAATTCATGTGCAAATCCTCACCTGTCCAAACCGCTCTGGCTAACCTACCTCTCCTCTCTGGCAGATCAGCCCTCCTGAGTTGCAAGCCTGAGCTCTGATGTTCCCCTGATCACAAGTCCTTGTTGCTGTCTACTGAGCTTGCTTGTAAATAAACCTTTTAAAACTGTAAAGCTGTCGCTCTCTGGGTCGTGCATTAGAGTCCAAAGAACTAAGTTGCCTCTGCTGGCTATGACAGTCACTTTTACAACCTGAGTCTGAAACAGGATTAATGTGAGTACTCTTATGCTTTACTTTGCACAGTGCTGTAATGAAGTGGTTAGCACTGTCGCCTCACAGAAAAAACTCTGCATGTTCTCTCTGTGCCTGCTTGGGTTTCCTCCAGGTACTCTGGGTTCCTCCCACAATCCAAAGTCATGCATGTTAGGTTAATTGGCTGTGGATGTAAGGTGCACGAAGTGTATGGAATAAAGCACTGTATGACTGTATGCTTAAATATGTGGCTTGTAGTCTAAAGAGCTTTGAGTGGTCAGTAATTCTAGAAAAGTGCAAGTACATTACATGTGAACCACCTATAGAGACCAACCCCATTTTTTGTACCAGGTTGTGAATATGCTTTTTAATGCTGTAAATTTGGGTGTTTTAGCATGGGAGTATGTGTGGACTGACTCCCTTTTGGAGCTGGCCTCAAGTGGCACCTAGAGCAGCTGCTGTTTTTGCCACTTCATTTTTCAGCACTGGAGGTTGCCTATTTGTCAGGTTGGATATATCATAGCACAGAGAACAGAAGTATTTACATTAATTTTTGCAGGAGTAATAATGACTGTCTGTCAGCTGATACGGAGCTCTGCTTCATGTTTTGCTGAAGCACCTGCAACCTAAATACAGCTCTGGAATACGGGTGGTGAGGCCCATTGAGGACTAGAATGATGTTGTTGCTACAGCTCCGAAACTGTAACTTCTAGCTAAAGCTGAATTTAGCAAGCTTGTATCTGGCTATGTAGTGGGGGAGATGCTTATCAACTCACTATGAAATGAAGTGAAGTCAGTACACTCAGGGGTAAATGTAGGTTACACGCCCTCTGGATGCATAACCAACATGCACAACCTAAATGCAAAGTACTCTATCAATTTCTCAGTAATGCTGTAATGTAACGGATTGATTTCTAAATAATGTAACAGGTTAATTTTGATGTCTTTAATGTTACTCAGTGCTGGTTATAAACTAGTGTACACTTAGAACCTAAAAAATACACTGAGTAGAGTTGATGTGACCCAGCAGAGAGGTTGTAGCCTATAAGTATTAGTCAAATATAACTATGCCAAAGTGCAGGAAACACTTGGAAGTTTAAGGAGGTGTCAGCAGTTTTGTTTGTGTACATCTGGCCCGGGGCAAAACTGCTCTGCAAAGTTTATAAAGTGACACATGGGGAGTTGAAGAGAATCCGATTTAGCTCATCCAGTTTCTTTTTTTGTCATCTCAGTGCAAGCAATGTTTCCAGTAAACTTCAGTGGTTTTTCACCAAATGAAATGAGCCTGCAGTTGGAAGCAGCAGAACTTGTTTATACCAGGCTGCCAGCCAGTAGGAGGAAATATTAGAGTTAATCAAATACTGACATTTTTAATGACTGAAGTGAAATGAAATTGGTGTTTGGGGATAAAAGGGAGACAATGTTGTCTTCCTCTGAGAAAAGAAAATGCAGGGTAAATTCATTGTCTCTCTGCTTTTTAAAACACTGAACAGGGTGAAGAGGAAATTATGGGTATAATAACATTTTATGTGTCCCTTTAATTGTCGGCATGTGATTCTGCCTGCGCGGGCACGTGCGCTTGAACAAGTGTCAGTATTTCCTGGCAGGCTGAACTGTCACTTGGCATGTGTTCTGGTATGTATGAGGTGTGTGATTTTCCTCCTTGCTTGAATGTGGGGTTTCCCTGCATGATGGCCTGTCAAGCATGTGTGAACTGCTCCTGGTTTGTCATTTCTTTTTTAAACTGTCTGCTGCGAGCCAAGAGCTCAGCCTGGCAATACACATCCTACACATCCAGCTGCAACTGGCGGAGCTTCCAGAGAAAATGCTTCTTGCAACTAAATGCTGGTGGTTTGTCAGACTTTTTAAAGTCATGCCATGTTGCAGTTTTCCTTGAGTTTTATCATAAAGGTGAACCTCCTTTTGCAATCAGTTTATAAGGAAATGAAGAGGAAGTTATTTGGAAGTTTGCCCTATTAGTCCGGGATTTTTCATGTCATACACTTTTGAATTTATTCATGTAATATGTTCTTCAGAAATTCCCATTTGAGAAGGCTGCACCCAGTGTTTTTCTGTCCATCTATTACTCTGTGTGCACAGACTGAAACTCCCTCACATTCGTTTCATTTCATTTTCTTTTTCAGACCAGTTCCACTGCATAAAATCTGGATTATACCTATAGTTTCATGACCTTCTAATCAAGGTAAATCTTAAAAGAAACTTTTAAAGACAGAGGCCAAGTTCCTAAGCCCATAAACACCAATTTACATGTGACGGTTTCAGAAAGTTTGGTGAAATTTCTCATTTTTCTCTTAATGTTTTAATAATTTCAGTGATCTCTGTGGAAATGTTGGAAAAAAATTAATCAATCCAGATAAAAATGTGCTGTATTTGAAATGTAAATGATGCATCTCTAACATGTCAGCTTTTTAGAATATGAAGGATTAATGGACTGATAACTGTATTTTAAACTGTATATCACTGATCATGAAAAAAAGACTGTTTAACTGACTGTATGTCACTGTAGAGTTAACTCAGAGTTGAATCCTTTCCCTTCTTTGATGCTCAGACTAGGCTGTATGCGTTATTAAAAAACAACCCAGTGAGATGTTTAAAAGGTTGCTGAGCTTTCACTGAAGAGTCTGCCAGATGTGAAAGAGTCTGAAGATGCTGTGCCATCTGTGATATGTACTCAGTGTGAACTTGCCCTCATCTGTGAAGAGAACGGGGCGCCAATGGCAGACCTGCCAGGTCTGGTATTTTCTGGAAAATGCCAGTCGAGCTGCACCGTGTGAGCACAGGTCCCACTAAAGGACGTCAGGACCTCATGCCACTCTTGTGGAGTCTGTTTCTGACAGTTTACTCAGAAACATGCACATGAGTAGCCCTCTGGAGGTCATTTTGTAGGCCTCCTGTTCATCCTCGCACAAACAAGCAGATACTGGTCCTGCTGCTGGGTTAATGCCATTCTATGGAGCTATCCAGCTCTCCTCGTGTAACAGCCTGTCCCCGGGTATCTCCTCCACACTCTTCAGACTGGGCTGGGAGACACAGCAAACCTCCTTGCGACGGCACGTAAGAGTGTGCCATCCTAGAGGAGCTGGATTGCCTGTGCAACCTGAATGGGCTGCAGGTATTGTCTCATGCTACCAGCAGTGACAAGAACACTAACAAAAAGCAAAACTAGAGAAGAATCAGTCAGAAGGGATAAGGAGAGAACAATGGTCTGTGGCCACCACTTGGGGATTGTATTGTTGTTGCCTCTCAAGTGCACCTGTTGTCACTTTCATTTGCACCAAAGCAGTGGAAATGGATACACAAGGGTTTATGCTTCTTAATTGGACAGATTGATATCCCTGAAGTTTAACTGACTCTGCATTATACTGCGATGATCAAGTCTTCATTCTTTTGAACAGTGTATTTGCAAATCTGTAGGGTGGTTATAAAGAGGCCAACCTGCTTTTCAGGACAGTTCACCCAACAGTCACTCAGACATTTGTGGTGGATTGATTAAAAGAGTAACTGACCAACACTACCACTCCTACAGAGCCACATTTTGTGTGGCCAACAATAAACTAAACATTTTTGCTCCAGTCAGCAACAATAACCTTTTTTTTTTCTTTTTTTTCCCCCCAGGACCCTGAAATGATACTTCTGTTTGTCATTTTGCAGTGGACCACAGGAAGCCTGGCCACTGACCCCTAGAAAGTCCCAATCTGTTGAGACAAATGTGGCCACACATATCATAAAGTAGTCACTTTCGGGTTGACCCTGATCACATGCTACAAAAGAGTTCTGTTAAACTACCTTGTTTATTTAATCCTTCTTTTACAGTCAAGGAAAAAAGAAAGTGAGAGAAGAGGTGTGACTCACTGAGAAACAACACGATGACAGAAGGAAGAAACTGTTGCATAACATGATTGACTGGTACAGTAAGTAAAACAAAACAGAGCGATAGATTGAGAAATAGAAAGAAGAAATGAGAAGGAAGTAAACGTTTGATGAATGAAAGGGAAATGTGAAACAGCGTGGGTGCTGATGGGAAGATAAAATGGGAGATAAACTGTGGGGATTACCACAGGTGTGTATGCGTGTTGTGGGGTCATGAACTCTAGGTGAACTCGTGATGATGTGTCTAACGCTCAGCAGGTGCCAGAGTCAAACGGAGTTCAAAGAACAAGCTCAGGCACACAGCTATGTTTGGATTTCTACACTTGTGGGGACCTGTGATTACAGAAAGCATCCCTCTAGCTAACCATCACATGTCTAATCCCCATCTGTCACCATAGTCTCAATCCTTGAAAAGAAAAGGGGGTAAAATGTCCTAGAAGGTACTAAAACACAAGACAAAGCACACATGTGCAGTACAGTAGCTTGAACTGCATATATAACATATTCACTTTGTCTGTGAAGTCTATCCAAGACTTTATCATGCTTTCATATGAAACCCCTTTGACCTGACATGAAAGCCATCTCACAGTGGGCAATACATTTCAGATATGCACTGTACTGTTGCTTTTAGACGGTATGAGCACACACACCCTAATGTTGTTTAAGTACCCAACAGCACCATCTAACTCTCAAATGTTATGTGAGGCTCCAGGAAAAATAGCACAAACACCTTTTACATTTTGATAAAAATCATTCAATAGAAAAAAAAAATCCCCCAAAAAACAAAAGTGCAAAAAAAGGTACCAACAAATTCATGTGTATTATTTAAATAAAAATTTTTCCAGAACAACATCTAGAATTGTACTTTCATAAGCATCAATAAATACAGTACTGTGCAAAACTCTTGAGCCACCTCTCATTTCATTATATTTTGCTTCCAAGAGCCAGACTTTCTTGTAATTTTTAAAAGTGGTCTTGAGCAATAGTTCAGAACATCAGTACAGACTTTCAGAAGGGCTTTCAAAATTTTTCTTTGGACATTGGCTGCTTTTTCACTGATTTTCAGTCCAGTCCTTGTACCTGACCATTTTCAGAGGAATGTTTTTTTGTTTGTTAAGCCACTTAACACTGACCTATCAATCATTCAAGCATAAAAAAGGCACCTAACTCAAGGGATGAACCAGTGTTGTGTCTACACAAAACAGACAACTTAGCAAAGAGCCAGTTTTAAATTGTATCTTTAGGCACTTTGTTACATGCAAAAATATTTGCAAAAATGCATAATGTGTTCCCATTTCTTTAGTTGAAGCTACAAAAAATACCAAAGATAACAGTTTGACAGACATAAAATAGTATTTTTGTACCAAAAAGGTGATTCCCAAAGAGGCCATAGCTAGAACATCTCAGAGTGGTGTGCAGTGCAGGGAGTGGAGGACAAAAGAAGAAGTGTCAGGCCTAAAAAACTATCTACAGCAGATGAACAGTGTCTGAAAGTCATGTCCTTAAGAAACAGGAAAAAAATCCAGCAAAGGCCTGACACACGACCTGAGAGATGCATTTGGCCCTTCAGTTGATCCATCTACTGTTCACTGAAGTCTCATGAGAAATGGTTTCAGTGGAAGGGTGGCTGTCAAGAAGCCATTCTTAAGGAAGGGAAAAGGGAGAAAAGGCTGAGGTATGCCAGATTACACAAGAACTGGACTGAAAATCAGTGACAACAGTAGGGGCGTGTCTAGAAGGAGTACTGTCAATGTTACAATCCCCAACACCATTAGATGAGAGGATAGGACCAGTAGGAATGTACATTTACTCAAGTACTTTACTCAGGTTTATTGTAGTTGTATTTTATTTAAGTATTTCCATGTTATACTGCTTTCTGCTTTTACTCCACTATATTTTGAATGCAATTATTGCACTTTGTATACCATACTATTTATTTTAAAGCTTTAGTTGCTTATTATTTTGCATATTAATTGCTTTATTTATTATATTTATTATAAATGAAGCTACTGGGCAATATACAGTATAAGTGATTAAAATCATCAACAGCTGCAGCATTAAAGAGATATACACATCAATAAATCAATAATATGATCCAATAATATCTTATATATGATTCTGAAAAGTGTCATTCTACATGAGTACATTTACTTTAGGTACTTTAAACATATTAGAACATACAACCTGTACACAATTAAGCTACTTGAGAAGGATTATAACTTTTACCTAAGCAAAAAGTCTAAATACTTTTTTCCACTTTGCAAAAAAATTATCCATCACAAGATTATATTTAAATTCTTTTTTTTCTTTTTTAACCTGTCCTGTCTGGCAGCTTTGGCAAGCAGACTGATGAACTGAATGCCTTGTTGTGCCAAACACATTTACTTTGTCAAGAGGAGCTCTATAAACTCTATAGGTTCCTCTTGGTCCATTTCTTTTTGTTTTATTGTTTATTGTTCAAATTATGTAATGATGCCAGAACTGACAGGTGGGGAGAAGAAAAGAGAAGGGGAGGCAATAAAGAAAAACAAGAGGATGAGCACATCAAGTCACCAACCGCAGCATCTGTAACAAAACACAGTCAAAAAAAAAACAGCACCTGAAAGAGAAAAAAAAAACAAAAAAACAAAAACAAAGAACAAACATGATATACAACCAAACATTCAGTCTTGATGTGTGTGTGTGTGTGTGTGTATGTGTGTGTGTTTGTCACACAATGCACTTAATAATGAGGATGATAAGCTGCACCCACGCCCCCCAGGAGCCAGAGGCAGACAGAGATAGGCCCAG
>VUQI01014620.1:2531-29137 GCA_015106735.1 Paratilapia polleni
TGGGAGGGGGGGGGGGGGGGGGGGGGGGGGGGGGGGGGGGGGGGGGGGAGGATTACCCCCGCCCCCAGGCAAATCTCACCCTGGTTTCAGCCCAGAATAAACTCACAAACAGCATAAAAAATGAATTCCTCTTTAATCCACCTCATCCTGTTCATGCATCTCCAGCCACAAAAACTCAAAAATTGCCTTTGATTGCTGTTTCCCTCCTGCAGTCTTTATTCACAAATCATTCAAAAGTCTGTGACATCACTTCCACCACCGCCAATAAGAGCAACAAGGGAAAAAAATGCCTTTTTCAGAGCAGGCATTTTGGCATGCCAATAACAGGAAAAGAACAGGCAATTCATTTACAAGAGTGATGTTCTGTTTAAATATGCTAGTAAATCATGGCAGTGTGACAGTGAGAAAGAAAGCACAATACCAGGATCAGGAAACTGAAGCAGCCAAATGGTATTAATTTAACATTGACTAGTACATGCCCATGCTACAGTAGTGGTTAGTCTGTTTGTGCTGCTGGCAAACTGATATATTTAATCACATTGAGAAAAGTGAAAAAAAGGGGTGGTAGATCTTGTTTTCCAGTCTAGATTGTCTTTCATCTTGAGATTCACTGTTCCTATTTTTCTTCTTCCATGAGGGATCTTGAGTGCTGCAGGATAATGAAGAACCTTTCCTTTTTCTAGGCATTGTGGTGTGACCCTCTTAGGATATCTCACTAAAGCATATTGAGGCAAATGATAAAAATTAACCCATGTTTGTGGGTCCTCTGCAACGCTCAGGTCCTACTCTACTATATAAATGTTACTTTAGTCCATTGTTAGGTGGTTGCCAGGCAATGTCATGGCATCATAATATATCATGCATTACATAATATTCAGGTTTTGTGGATATAAATTGGATGTTACTGTCATGAAATTAAAATGATGCAATGCTTTTTGTAGTATTAAGTGTTATAGGTGCATAAATGCACAGAAACTGGTACCTGTGTACCAAGTTTGGTTGCTGAACTCCTGAACATGTAGGAGGAGTCCGTGGACAGACTTGATTTGGTGTATACTCCTGATTTTGTCAGTACTGTGTTTTCTTAACAGTTTATTTATTGTTTCCTGTTTTATTTTGAAATTATCTCTTCACTCTTTGTCTCTGTTCATGCCAGACTGTCTCGGACCGTTTGCATTTGTTCCCGCATATTAATTACGTATCACAACTTTTGCTGCTGTGACATGCCAAAATGTCTACAGTTTTCATGATGTCCCCTTTTTATACCATACAATAAAAAGAAAACTTGCTCCATCATTAACCTCAAGTTAACCAGCTTTTCAGAGCACAGATGTTGACTTGTAAGTAAAACAAAGACAGCAGCCCGGCAACAGGCTCAGCTGCAGCACAAGTTTTTCATCCTCTGCTTCTGTTAGTTTCCCAGGTGGTGAAAATCATTCAGATCCAGATTAAACCCGTCTCACCCTCCCAGCTGATTTAGAGCTTTGATGTCAGGATAAAGCATTGAAGTCCGCTCCCCGTAGAAAGCTCCACAACAAACCACAATCTTCATTTTGTCAAAGCTTCACATCAGCATCCAGCACAGGATTCCCTGCTGGGTTTTCATGCTGGACAAACAAACACCACACAGTTATCCTTCTAGTATCAGCTTCCAATACAAATTGCATCAATAGAGAATAAAGGCAAAGCAACTGGTGCATGTTCTTCTATTTTGTCTTGTCTCATAAATTATTCTGATCCTCTGTCTACCTCTAAACCAGTCACCAGTGAGCTGCCTGTTTGAGTAAATCAAAAAAAAAAAAAAATCCTGTCTGATGTTTTGTGCTTTGAGTCCAGAGCTTCACGGAAGTGTTTCATGAGCTGATTGCCACTGTTGCAGAGCAACTACTCAGCATTAAAATGCCATTCCTCTCTCAAAAAGCATCATACCAACAAAAAGCTCCACAAGATAATTTGAATCATCCCATTGATATTTAAGCACATTTATTTTTTAAGTACATTTAAATAAATTTCAGAAAGACTAAAGAATACTCCATACAAAAAGGGAAGGACTAAGAAGTCATAATGACCACTCCTATCTAATTTTAGGATGCTACACAGGAACCTTGCTTACATAACATTCTTGGAGAATGAGTATAAATGCACCCTGTTAGGATTACCTTTCAGACTTGGGTGGAAGTACCACTTATCAACATGTGTGATCTTCTGTGTTCTCCTTGATATTGAGCTTTCTGCAATTAATGTTTGTAGGTAAAACATCTGAGGTCCCTTAATGTTCTTTCTGCAAGAGTAAACCTGGTCTCACAATCAAAGCAAACAGTTTTAAAAAACACAATAAACAACAGGACATTTCATATTAAAAAAAACTAACAAGATTCATTGAATCCTGGTGGACTTGTGTGTCATGTTTCAGCAGCAACAGAAAACAAAGATTTTATCTTAAGCTACATACAAAACAGCAATGAATTATTATTTACATAAAAACAAATGCACTTTGGCTGCTATAATCACATATTATAGCATTGTATGCGCCAATAATCCTATCCTATCCCTCTGGTATTTTTCTTGATAGATGTTATGTAGTTTAAATGTCCATTTAGGGTCATTGCAAATACATAGTACATAATTTAACAATAATTAACTATGCATAAGGTGAGGTTTTGAAAAAGCATATGAAGTTAAAGAATTAGGTCATGAAACACAATGCTGTTTAACATTTAGCCCCCTGAACACTGTATTCAAATCCAGAGCCAAGGTCCTACTCATTAAACACAACAGTTATCCAGTGAATAATTCAGTCTTCAACAACAGTATAAACCTCACCGTCTCTTCTGTTCAGTTTGGCAAAGCCTGGCGCGTGGCTGCTGGACAGCTGGGTGGAGCTCCTGAAGGATGATGGTGGCAGGCTGGAGACCAGTGGGCTGTCACACACCTCTGTCAACCAATAAAAAAGCAGGAAAAACACATATGATTAAAGCTTCTTATAAAATCTTTTGAAAAGTCCAGTCTTTGTGGAATTCTGTGGTTCAAAATAACCAAAAAGACACAGAAGGACTGAACAGGTTGTATGTTTGTTTTCAAAATGTTCTACACTGCAGACAAAATGGAAATGAGGGAAATTATTATGAGCTGTGCATAATGATCAATACATGACCTATCATGTATCTGTAAGGTGAATTAATGATTACTCTCAGGTTGCTGCATCTTTATTGGCATATACTTTGGTGCTAGATGAAACAAATGTTGACTTAAAGTTGATGTTTATAATCATTTGCTTTTATATGTGTTTCTTCAAAAGTCATTCATATTATATTACATAGTTGTTGTAACTTTCTCTGTAACAGACGAAGGAAAGAGGTCAGATTCTGGACAAAAGAAAAAATTTCAGCAACTTTTGTAAATACTGGCACCAGTGGTATGTTCTTTATTTCAGCCATCGCTAAAAAAGTTGAAAAGGGTGTGCTGTGAGTTTTTCTGGCTTCCCAAGTCGGAAATTTCTCCTGAAAAACTACCATGAAATTCCCAAATTATCCCTGATTATTCTTGATTTTTTTTGTGGAAAATACATGTTGCCTGCCCCAGGTTTAACATACTAAAACTGGATATATTTAAAAAAAAAAAACAAAAAAACATATTAACAATAAAACAATAAAAAGACAAACAATGTAATGAATGTTTGACTTTAGTCTGCAGAGTATCGTGTCACCCAGAAATACAAAGATTCATGAATGCCAGCTTCACAAACATCATAGTTTTTCTCTCAAGCTAACTTACAGCAACGTCATATTTTTGCCTCATTAAAACAAATCAGACTTGGAGTGTTATCAGTTGCAAGTTTCATGTCAGAACAGGCCTTTCACATTAATCACCAGTCTCTCACTGAACAAATCAAAATCTTAAAAGAGGTTGGATTACAGTGTCCAAACCTGTCTTCATAGTGAAAAACACATCTGAGTGATTCACATAAGAGAGATCAACAACAGAAGCCATGCTGAGGATATCACAATATCAGACGCAGTTGGAGCTGGATCAGTCTCCCTCTCTTAGCCTGTGTGAAAACCAATGAATTATTATAAACAGCAGGAGAGGAGCTGCCTTGTATCTTCAAATGATCACCTTTTCAAGGATCAAAGAAACACAGTGTTGCTTTCAACTTGACCACCACGCATTTTGATTTATCCAGTGCACCTGAGGGGTGTTTAATACCATCAGACAACACTTGGAGAAGCAAACAGTCCTTAAAATTGAAACCACTAACATCAAATGAGTGTTTAAAACGACAGCCATTCATCAGTCCTATCGACTCTGAATAGAACAACATGAGTGGCAGAGTGGAGTGTAATCATTGAGAAGCAGGTTTAATGTTCCCCGGGTGGAAACAGGTCTTTCAGCTATAATGGCCCCATATTAGATGAATGAACAGCATAATAATGTCCAGTTGGACGAGTAAATGGTGTAATTCTGCCTCGATAGATAAATGAATGTTGCAATCATGTCGTGTTGTGGAGATGAATGGCATCCTGAGTGACTCATTACAGGCTGCATGCTGATGGGAATGAATCAGTGTTGTCAGACGAAACCTTTAAATGTTTCTCACTTTTGGTTTATGGATGATTGCCTGCAATCAAAACATCATATATTACACATTATACGATAATTAACATCAAATAATCTTGTTTTAATTGGCTTCTCTCCCACGGTCCTGCAGAAACTTATAAAAAAAGATCACAAACGCTTTTTTTTCGAAAATCAAAGCACTAGGGAAGTTTTGCTGCTGCTTTCTCTTTCATTTATTATAGCTACATAACATAGAGAAATATTTTCAAAATCATAAAAAGATACACAGCACAAATGAATGTTTGTTTTATGTGATTGTCTTTGGTCTGCACAGCGTAATCGTATCACACAGATATACACACAGATTCATGAATGCCAGCCCCATAAATATTCATAGTTTTCCTCTCAAGCTGCAAACTGTAAGCTAAAGCCAAACTAACGCTGCCACCATCCAAAGCCTCTCTGTTAATGGATGTTGTTCTCCACCATTGAGACAAGAGCCAATTACTATGATTCACGCAGCAGTCCAATCTGGGCCCACAGCTCTGACAGTAAGGCTTTAGCTTCGATTACTCTGTCAACATCAGCGCACTTCATCTCAACAACACAAGGTCTTCATCCACCTCTCGATAATTTTAAAGAGGAATACCACTCCATTTACAGCACCTCTTTTCACATGGAATCTGTAGTTAGACAACAACAGCACTGGCCTATATACCCTTAGTTAAAGAAAATTGTATTAGGTTAAAAGAGCAAGATTTAATTTTTTTACCCTTGACATTGCTTTACAAACTGAACCTTGAAGTCTTGGTATATTTATTCAGTAACTCTGAAAGCCTCGGGACAAAGAAATGTTTTCCTGCCAAGTATTCAAACATACAATTAAATACATCGTGGAGGCCAAAGGTGGCATCCAGCCCTCAAAATAACGGTCTAAATCTAAATAATTTATTTAACTGTCTTATTCTAAAAATACTGGATTTTGAGATCATGCTACTGGCATGCACATCTAAAGGTAACCTCTATAAAATGCTTATCTTGGGGGTCTTTTAACCAAGCTGCAACACATGGAAGAGCATGTAAAACTACTGCTGGACTCACAAACATAACTACAATGAGCAAAGAACAACTGCTATAATACCAAACATACCTTAAGTCAGTTCAGGATTCACTGATTCACATTTCTATAAGAAGAACACTAAGATGGTCAACAGTCTTGTCCAACATGACAACCTTGTGGGATGGCTGTGGCTCAGGAAGTAGAGTGGGTTACCCACTAATCAGAAAGTCAGTGGTTCGATCTCAAGCTCCTCCAAGATACTAAGCCCTGAAAGCTGCACTTGATATATCCATCATATAGTTTGAGTGTTTGTGTGTGTGTGTGACAGTCTGAATGTGGTTTGCAGTGTAAAGTGGGGTGGTCAATACACTGATCAAAAGTCATCTACGTCATTACTTATGCATTAGCTTTGTCTGTGGCATCACATCCAGTACATGCATGTATCATTTCTGTCAGCCAGTTTTGTGTTCATGTTATTTTAACCCTACATAGCATGGGAGGGAATATCTGCCAGTAATATAAAGAAGTTATACTGGACACTGAAAGGCAATACACTGGAGAGCCATTGCTGAAAGTTCTATCCATATCTACCATGAAAATTGGGTTTGATATAATGCAAACATAAAAGAGGCTATAACAAGTGCTTTACATTAACAGTGGCTCATATGTAATGTAAAGCCTTTCAGCAGCCTTCATTCCACAGCCAGTAGACAGCTGCTTTCAGCAGAACATAGTGGATGATTTTACACATAAAAAGTCAGATATTTCTCTCAGGAGTTGGTACAAAATGAAACTAAAAGGGGTGAGTACTAATGAGTACAAAAAAAAAAAAATACTAATTCTGCTCCGTTTTTGCTGGATGTGTACAGCAGCAACTGTTGTGATCAAGTGACATCTTTCACAAGACAGATGGTTTGTGCAGGTTTAAGAATTACAACTTCAGAATGTACATAAACTCACCAGCCACTTTGGTATACCTTGGTGGTACTGGGCTAGACCCCCTTTTGCCTTAAGAACTGCCTTAATTCTTCATGGCAAATATTCAAAAAGGTGCTGGAAACATTCTTCAAAGATTTTGGTCCACATTGACATGATAATCACAGAGTTGCTGCTGATTTGTCAACTGTACATCCATGATGTGAATCTCCTGTTCCAGCTCTCAAAAGTAGTCTATTGGATTGAGATCTGGTGACTGTGGAGGCCATTTGAGTACAGTGAACTCATTGTCATGTTCAAGAAACCAGTTTGAGATGATTTGAGCTTTGTGATGTGGTTCATTATCCTGCTGGAAGCAGCCATCAGAAGATTGATACACTGTGGTCATAAAGGGATGAACATGGTCAGCAACAATACTCAGGTACGCTGTGGCATGCTCAATTGGTACTAAGGGGCCCAAAGTGTATTGAGAAAATATCCCCCACACCATTACACTGCTGCCACCACCCTGAACTGTTGATACAAGGCAGGATGGATCCATGCTTTCATGTTGTTTATGCCAAATCCTGACCCTACCATCTGAATGTTGCAGCACAAATTGAGACTCATCAGACCAGTCAGAATTTTTCAGAGAACTACTGCTCACTGGATATTTTTTGGACCGTTCTCCGTAAACCCCAAAGATGGTTGTGTTTGAAAATCCCAGTAGATCAGCAGTTTCTGAAATACTCAGACCAGCCTCTCTGCCACCAGCCACCATTCCACGTTCAAGTCACTTAAATCACCTTTCTTCCCCATTCTGATGCTCGGTTTGAACTTCAGCAGGTCGTCTTGACCATGTCTACATGCCTAAATACACTGAGTTGCTGCCATGTGGTTGGCTGATTAGATATTTGCATTAACGAGCAGCTGAACAGGTGTACATGAAGTAGATGATGAGTGTATATCCACAGAGAGGTATAAAAGTCTATGAATATTCAGTCCAGCTGGTTGTTAACATTAGAAAGCCTTCAGCTTGGCCCACTGTAACTCTGAGCAGTTACTATTTGACTGTAAAATTATTGGGTATTAGCCGACTCTGAACTCTGTTTAGGACAGTTTGTTACAGCAGTTATTATTGAACATCCCACTGTACAGCACAGTTATACTGAACTTTATAGTTACTAGAGTGGTGTGGAGACTCATACATATTTAATTCCACTGTTTTAAATGCCATCCAGCTACTCAACAATCATCTGAAGGCGTCCAGCTCTTTTGTCCTCTGAAGCTCCTCTTGATAGTCTTTATTCCTCCAGGCTTTGCCCTTACAGACACTTGTAACTGTGGGTGGTGGGGGAGCTCTCAGTGTGAAAAGCAGGTGAATTACAGTAGTCTGAAGAGGTGAGATGAGAGGGACGGCTCTCCAATGCGGAGTGCTGTAATCCCCGAGGAGATAATGTGTGGTGAGAGCACAGCCTCGCTGAGGTAACAGTCAAGAGAGAGAGCAGTGGAGTTTAAAAACACTGGGCCAGTTTTCCTCAGCGGAGCTTTGGCATTTAAGAGCCGACGTCCCTGACAGTGTGACCAGTGGAGCACAAACACAGACAGCTCAGAGGAAAATGGAGCTAAATGTTGAATACCTGCTGGCCTCTGCAGCCAACGAACCTCAACACTGACCCTGGCTGTGTTGGACAGAGAGCTTTCCTGAATATTAAACTGCTGCACCTTCCTGAAAACACCTCCTGTCTTTGTGTCGGCTTCAATGTTTAATCGGGGTTAAACTCACAATGTAACAGCTCTCTTCTGACAATTACATTTTAGGCATGCTGATTACCACAAAAAGCCTTATTCCTAACAACTTACAATACATTTACACAGAAAAGATGATTCTTAGGGCAAAGTGAAATATCTACTGGCAAACAAACAGAGCAGTTTTTGGTAAAACAAAAACTTGACCACCAGGACAGGAAGCATATATTGACATCGGAGTGATGAGAATTATCTTTTTGGTTCAATCAAAATCCTCCTGGACACCCATCACTCAGCCTCTGCACAATCCATCAGTTCATACAGTGTCATCTTTATCATTTTTCTGATGTGACAAATGGTCAGTTTGACTGCATTAAAAAGCCTTAAAGGAGTTTTGAAAAATCTCTGGAGGGTAGAAGCCAAATATATTTTATCACTCCTGAAATGACAGACTAATACTAGAGACAGAGTGGCTCATTCACCTGCACTGTCCACTTCTTTACTGAATAGAAAGTGCCCACAGAGTCCATGACAGAGCTGGGGACCCTGAATACCGATGAGCTCCATCCATCACCTCAGCAAACAGAAGGTCCTGCACTTCAGAGCTCTATAAACCCAACAAACTCTGAGTTCACTCCCTCTCAGTAAGAGCGGAGCCAACTTATTTAGCTGTTCAAAGCACGTAGCAGTAAGCAGGATAATGAGGCTCCAGCGATGGTTGTTTTTGCTCCAGAGCACTAACAATCATCCTCAAGCAGCAAACATCAATGCTCATTTTACTAATCCACACAACGTCTACCTCCAGTTTGACCCAAGGGGATTCAAGCCTGCTCCTGTCTGGATATACACAGAGAAAGAAAGAAAGCCTTAAAAATACAACATAGTGAGATACTTTGCATTTTGTTTTTCTTTAGCTCAGCAGCACGGTTCATTTTCTCCATGTTGTAGAGCTTAAAAATAAATAAATAAAAAAACCCTGACAGCTTATATTTTGAGTCAAGCAATTCATAAAGGTAAAGGGTATTTTAAAATTGTTCCCAAATAGATGTAGAGAACGTCATCATTTCATTATCAATTCAAATGCTTTTAACCTTATTTGGGACTGTCTCATCCATCACATGAGAGTCTCACTGTTCTTTATTAGAGATAAAAAACTAACCCACCAGGTAGTATGCATGTATCCAAGCCTGATTGTTCTATACAGCTAAATCAATGACATAAAGCATACTTTATATAGACCGTTAATAGATAGTTATAGATAGACTACTGTTTCACATTTCTATCCCACAAAACAAAAACACTGTGGGGTCAACATGAACAACCTTGGAGCCTAATGATGAGAGACATCTGGGAGAATTTTGAAATACATTCACATCATTCCAGAGTGCAATTTGCAAAACTCCATAAAATATTGACAATTTTACTTCCATCCAATTAAATAAGTATCACCAAATTTGATGTAACAAAAGTGAAGCACAACAAATCCTACATCCTTTTAGTCATAGTAGCAATATATGGTATCTAGACTGGTTGAGAGCAAGTGCCATGTTTGGCAACATTTGAAAAATGGCGCCATATGGGTTTTTAAAACAAATATGGCCAGGACTGAGAACAGGGGGCTCTAAGGAGGAAATGGTTAATTAAATGAAAAGGTTGGTTCAACAAGTGCAAAACAATAGGACCAAAAGAAAACTGCTGGCCAATGTACTATAGTAGCTTATATATAGGCTTGTAATTTTGAACATCAAATGTTGAAAACACAAACACAGGTCCCACCATTGAAAGACATCATACATAGATTATAACTTTTAGCATTTGCTGACTATATTTTCTCATAGCAGAAGAGAATAAAAAACTTATATTAGTTCTTTTAAATTAAAACTCAACCACTGTTGGTCTTAATGCTGATTCAGATGTCACTTATAGTGTGTCTTTTTGTCCTGTCTCCCTCTGCTCTCTTCTGTTTCTCCTCACCCCCATCTGGTCGCGGCAGATGGCTGCCCCTCCCTGAACCTGGTTCCGACGAAGGCTTCTTCCTGTTAAAAGGGCGTTTTTTCTTCCCACTGTTGCCAAGTGCTTGCTCATGGGGGGGTCGTCTGACTGTTGGGGTTTTCTGTCTAATATTGTAGGGTCTTTACCCTAAAATATAAAGCACCTTGACGCAACTATTGTTGTGATTTGGTGCTATATAAATAAAACTGAATTGAATTGTACAGTAAATTCAGATGGAAAACCACACTACTGTCTCACATGAGACTTGTCAAAGACACAGGTAGGTAAAAATGCACCTCTGGACCACTTCCAGCATTCCTGCTATTTTCAGATCGCTCTGGGAAGTTCCACACTCACTTACACATTTGTGATTTCACTATGGACCTTAAACTTGTAAGGAGAGCAAACTTCTGACCCATCTGTTAATCTGACCCACCGTCCATGTTGAGGATCATCTCTGCTGAAGAGACCCGAGTCTCTGGTTACATCTCAGAGACCAAACAGCAGTTTTAAGTCAAAACAGTTCAGATTTTCCAACCCCAGAGGTGGCACATCATGCAACCAGGAGTTTTTTTTGTTTTGTTTTTTTGACATTCACAAGGTTGTGCACCCTGTTTTCATCCCCTAAAATCAGACTGTTAATGTGAAGTTCTGCTGTAATGGTCTAAGACCTCTGAGAGTGAAAAAAATGGGTAAACAATATGAGCTGCACTGTGTTCCATCATACCCAGGCACACCTTACATCGAAAACAGAGAATTTTCTGGGCCACACCAACACAGTCTCACTGTATCCCCCCCTTGACATTAAAAGAAAGTGTGCCTCACAGACCCATTATAGTAAAAGGGCAGAACAGGACTTCTATGGAAAGCCCCAAAGTGGTCCAAAGGTGCACAGGGAGATGGCCTTAAAGGGTAGTAGACTGGCCAAAATAAAGTCAGGTAAGGTTTTTGATCTTTTTTTAGGTGGAATCCTAGAATCCTTTCTTAATGCACCTTGTATCAAACACTGGAAATATAACTTCTCTCTTACTGTTTCTTAATGCTTCCAAGTACTAGTTCAGTTATAAGACGCCAATACTTCATGTCTGGCTTCCTCCTCTTCTCTTCCTGCATTCTTCCCTGCAAACATCTGCCTGTCTGTCAGCTCCCAAAGTGAGAAGCTCAGCACTTTAACTCCTCTGGCTGCGAGCGATGGCAAGAATATTTGTTCCTCATCTCCAGGTTCTTTATCCAGATGTCAAACAGACTCCTGCATAATGCTGACTTCCTTCTGGCCTTCGAACCTTATCCAGCTAGAAAACACCAGACAATCAGCTCATTATGTACAACACAATGTGTGTGTGCAAGGATATACAGTAGCCCACACACAGACACCAATCTGACGCTGCCTTTGAAAGCAGAGAACAACCATCCTCCTTATTGAGGCTCGTCACACTGATCAGCGATGTGGGTGGCTGTGTGGGAGACAAACATCAACCAAATGAAGTGATCAAAACAGAATGACAGCATTTAAAATCTCTTCATCTTGAAACTGCCAGGTTTAACTTGCAAAAACACACTGATACGGAGTTGAAACAAGCTGCTAAGAGACTAGACTTTGACCAGTTTATACGCTGCTAAAACCCAAAACACTCATCATGAATCACAATGCAAGAAATATGCAGATTTAGAGGGAGTGCTGCAGGAAACACCATTCATGCTGATGGCTCCAGGAGGATATATGTTTAATAAAATAGCCACTAATTCACCAGCAGCAATAAGTAAATGATTTTAATATATTTGCCTCTAAATATCTATTAATAGAGAGCAGCAGACCAACAAGTCTCTGTGGGGGGGGAAAAAAACCTGTTTGTTACAAAATGTAATATTGTTCTGTCATTCAAATAAAATACAGGGATGTTCATATTATCCAAGCAACAGCAAATCTAATTTATTTCAAAAAGGAAAGACTGAATTGGACACTGGGGATTCATAAAATTGAAAACTGCATTGCACCAACAGAAGAGCTTACACTACACACTATTTTTATGCAAATGAGTACTTGGAAAATACAGTGTAACTTTTTTCTTTTTTTTTTTTTTATAGTATCAGTAACTATAAATATGAAACAATACTGCAACGTGAAACTACATTTTTTGGTAGTCAGTTTGCTTCATGCTTAACCAGGAATTTTGTATTTATATATTTTGGTTCAGATTGTTTAAAGGCACTTCACCTCAGAAATCAAATGCATATGCTTTTCCTCTAGCCTGTGGTGCTATTTAGCCATCTGGATTGTTCTGGTGTGGGCTGCCTAGTTTTGGAGACTTTGTTTGTTAAGACACCTGGCTTCTCCTGACTATAATAGAATTAGATGAGTCTCACCTTGTAGTGCAACACAAAACATTTGATGGAAAACTCTTAAGTATCAGTGTCTCTTTTCAGAAATCATGACCATGTCATGAGCCGATTCATGTAGGCGCTATTTTCTTTGTAGCGAAATGCACCTGCCAACCAAAGGAATCACACAGCTAGTTTAAATTACAGCTAAGCCAAGTGGGTGTAAACAGGATATTTACATCCTGTCACGCTGTTATGAGCCTCTCATCACAGGTAGACATGTGCTACCTTCTGCACAGTGATACCATTCATAAGTGGAGTTTAGTGGAAAGGAAATTTGTTCCTATATGAAACTGCTCATAACGGGGTTTGTTGACTTTTCTGAGGAAGCTAATTCTGATTTATGAAAAGAGGCATTTCTGCTGAGTTTTTCAAATGTATTTTTGTGACATTTTAAGTACCACAAGGCGAGTGCATTTTAGTTGCATTATACTGAAGAGAAGGCAGATGTGTTTACCTTCCCAGGCACTGCACATGAAAATCAACAGGTAGCTAAATCTGGTAAAAATGCATCTTCTCTTGCCTTATGTGTTTTTTTTTTCTTTTTTTGCATGAACCCTGACAAACAGAATTAAAACGAACTAAAACTTTACAGCAGAAATCTCCCAACTCACACAAAAACAATCTAGATGGATTAACTACAGATCAGAGGGAAACATGTGTAACTTATTTTGGGATGAACAGTCCCTTTAGGTTTACATTGAATAGTACTAACAAGCAGACCAAACACATTTGTTGCCATGCATTATAGTTACTTTTCTGGGAAGGTGCATATCATGCTACAGCATAGGTTACAGTCTACGCTAAACAACTATGCTGTGGAGTTATCACAGCATAGTTACTATAAATCAAGTCTAAGTGTCCACCTACTCTTTAAATGCAATAAAGAATATAACTGATTAGATAGCTTCAATTTAACAGTTGATTTCATGCTTGTGTAAAATACTGCAATAAGCTAGTTGGTGGCATAATTTTTTTTAAAGAGCATATAACTCATCCCTGATTTATGCTATTTTAGGTAGAATATCCAACTTTTGTGACACCTTGTGGAACTATAAAATATAAACTTTGATTGATGGGAAATGGTGCAATCCCCTCTCTTTGGTTCTGGGCTCAAAGCAGCACAGGCAGCACAGAGCTTTTGACCAAGATTATCTTTTTTTCTACCAGAGGAAAAAAAAAAACCCTCTGTCAGCACAACAGCATTCTTTAAATATGGTATGACAGAACCAGTATTAATATTCAAAGTACTTTCACGGTTGAGAGGAGTCATACTTGGAACAGAGCAGATTTCTGCTCAGGCCAGAAACTTTCATCCAAAGAGCTTAGTGCGAAGCATTAACAGTACTCTTTGTCAGGCGTTAAGTTACTCTGACTGCTGACTCCAAAACATTGGGACATTTGATACTGTAAATAATACTCGGGTCTGTCTCTGTAAGTTGGTCAGTGCTGTTAGAGGGACACTATAAGAACCGAGAGTGGAGGAGAAAAAGACAACATGTTCTGGTTGGATCCCTTCTGGGTATAAGCTGTACATTTAAACCAATACTGCATCAATACAAAGCCATGTAACGCTTCTTTTCCTTCTCTAAAGGTTTATGAGGGGTCTTTCTTGTTTTTATGACAGGTGGTCTAATAAATTTGTTAAGCACTGTGTATATATATATATATATATATGTGTGTGTGTGTGTGTGTGTGTGTGTGTGTGTAAATTGGTTGTCATGACGGAGGGCATCAATCGTATTCTGTCTCTCCTCCTGTGTGTTTGTGTATCACTTTGTGCACACAACCTCTTCACACCTTCACTAAACGACGACAGGAGCCACAGTTGCAGCATCTACTTGGTTTGACTTTACAGCCAGCCTCCCCAAGGAGACATTAAAATAAGTGCTCTTGAAAAAAAAACTTCTCTGCAGATAATTTGATGTTCTCGATCTTCCCCTGCCTCTCCAACAATCTGAGCTCAGGTTTCCTGAGGGCTGAAACACAGAAGCTACTAGGATTTCTTTAACTAACAGAGGAGTTTGCATGCTTTCCAAAAAGTTGTAGAGGAAGACACTCAAGCAGAACTTCATTGTACCCTAAGTAGAATAAGCGGTTAACAAAATGAATGGATGGACTTGCTAAATCTACCTGGGTAGCTGTTAATATAGGAGGCAAGCTAAAGTCAAGCTTCCCTGTGGGAAACACTCACTAGTGAATTATTAGGAAATGGTTAGTTCAAAATTATCTATAATGCACGTGTTCCTGATTACTCTGATCCAAAAACTCAGTGATACAAACCACTAACTACTCATTCATTACTGATTACTCCTAAATTAGTTACCATTTTTGTGTGATACAGATACACATGCACTCACCAGCTACTTTGTTAGGTAAACCTGTTCAAATGCTCATTAACACAAAGAATCACCCAGTGCATTTGGGCATGTAGACATGGTCACGATGAGCTGCTGAAGCACAAACTGAGCATCAGAATGGAGAAGAAAGGTGATTTAAGTGACTTTGAATGTGCTACAGTTGTTGGTGCCAGATGGGTTGGTCTGAGTATTTTAGAAAATATTGATCTACTGGGACTTTCCCACACCATCTGTAGGGTTTACAGAGATGGTCCAAAAAAGATAAAACATCCAATGAGTGGCAGTTGTCTGGTTGAAGATGCCTTGTTGATGTCAGAGGTCAGAGCAGAATGGCCTCACTGCTTCATGCTGACAGGAAGGCAACAGTAACTTAAATAACCACAACCAAGGTATACAGAAGAGCATCTCTGAATGCACAACATGTCAAACCTTGAAGCAGCTGGGCTACAGCAGCAGAAGACCACACCGGGTGCCAATCCTGTCAGATATGAACAAGAAACTGAGGCTACAATTCACACAAACTGACCAAAATTGGACAACAGAAGATTGGAAAAATGTTGCCTGGTTTGATGAGTCTTGATTTCGCTGTGACATTCGGATGAATCTAGCATAAAAAATGTGAAAGCATGGATCCATTCTGCCTTGTATCAACGGTTCAGGCTGCCGCTGGTGGTGTAATGGTGTAGGGGATATTTTCTATTCACACTTTTGGCCCCATAGTACCAACTGAGCATAAACACCACAGCCTACCTATTGTTGTTGACCCCTTTATGACCACAGCCTTTTGATGGCTGCTTCCAGCAGGATAACTCGCCACGTGACAAAGCTCAAATCATCTTAAACTGGTTTCTTGAACATGACAATGAGTTCACTGTACTCAAATGGTCTCCATGGTCACCAGATCTCAATCCAATAGAGCACCTTTGGGATGTGATGGAACGGGAGATTCACATCATGGATGTGCAGCTGACAAATCTGCAGCAACTGTGTGATGCTGTCATGTCAATGTGGATGAAAATTTCTCAGGAATGTTTCCAGCCAGTCTCTTACAATTAACATATTCTTTGGTTCTGACTGCAATGACACATGACTGTTAGGTGTGCTTATTGGTAGAGATGGGTTTTGTTTTGTTTTTTTTGTTGTTTTTTTTTTACATTTTTTTAACTTTTGTTTATGTTGTACATCACGTTATACAAAATATGTAGGTGTATTCTCTTGCAGCAAAAAAAGAAAAAGTTCCACTTTGCCCCATAAACTAGACTTGAACTTGAGTCCAAAACATCACTAGTTGCAGAACTTTTGTGAATTCCTGAGTAACCCAGGCACGCAATACACAAGAGTGCTTTCAGCTCACATGAAAAAAAGAGAAACACACAACCATTACACAAGATAACACACAAACTGATAAACCAGCGCCATCACACCAAAGATGAACTCCAGTGCCTCTTCAGAAAAATGCTGGTCTTGGTGATGATGGTGGTTAGGGAGCAGAGGATTGTAGGTGGCATCGCTCCAGACCAGTATTACACACATTTGTTCTCAGCCTGCCTTAAATTGAATCTTTTGCTGAAGCTTGAAGTGTTTTATCTCCAAGTTGATAATACACCCTGTACAGAAATTCAATTTTTTGGTGTTTGGTTACTGGGGTTAGAATTTATCACACCACTGCAATATGACCGGTCAAGACCTGAAATCCCCTCAAGCTACACTTTTCTCCCCGAGGACCATTAAAACAGAGGCTCACACATGAGGTGGGTATCCCTTTACATTTCACCTCTGGAATAATATCCTAATGTAATGAGAGGAAAATACTGTGATACAATTAGGAACGTAAAAGCTTGTATAATAGGGTAATAACAGGAAAACATGTAATGAAATTAAGAACAAACACAGGCTTTTGCATTGTCCAGCTCTGATTTACAGTTCCCATATTTGTTTTCAAGGTAACCTCTTTGGTCCTTGTTATTGTAAGTTTAAGAGTCACAATATTATGACAAAAATAGTGGCTTTATTTCCACCCATATTTCTTTATTGTTTGTAAACTATCATGATAGCTCTTAGCATAAAAAAAAAAGGGTTGTGTCAGAGCTGCATTCATTGCTTGCTTTTAGGTATCTGAGGTGCTAAAGCGTGGGTAAACACTACTTATTTTTAGGTTTTCTAGGACATTTTTTAGGAAAGAAGACCCCATTATTAGATGTAATTATGGAAACGGTGCAGTGCTTAGTACTATCACCACACACCAAGAAGGTTGCTGCTTTGATCTTGCAGGCTGACTGGGGCCTTTCTGTGTTGAGCTTGCATGTTCTCCCTGTGCCTGTTTGGTTTCTCTGGCAACTCTGTCGTTCTCCAGCAAGACATGCTTTTTAGGTTAACTGGTGATTCTAATTTGGCTGTAGATGTTGAATGTCTCTCTGTGTTTATCCCTGATAGACTGCCAACCTGCCCAGGTTGCACCCCACCTAATGCCCATTGTCAGATCAGACAGGCCTCGGCGACCTCATGGCCCTGGACTGAATAAGAAGTTAAGAAAATGGATGGATGAATGGATGAAATTTCATTATCATAAAACAATATTCATTTAATTTTCTTCCTTATTGGCCAATAATATAACAGACACCAACAGATTGTGCAACCCTAATTACAAGGCAGGCTTCTGGTGAATAAGTCCAATATTTGGTTTTGTTTTCATGTCTGACAGCTCCAGAAGGATGTATTCAATTCAATTCAATTTTATTTATATAGGGCCAAATCACAACAACAGTCGCCTCAAGGCGCTTTATATTTTAGGGTAAAGACCCTACAATAATGTATAGGGTCTTTGTTTATTAGATACGCACTAGTCTAGTATTCAGTGCTGAGTTGGTAGTGTACTCTGTTTTTTTAATAATAATGATAACATCTGCCTGCTATGTCTGGAACAACATGTTTCCCAACTAAACCAAAGTCCTTCTAGAAACAAGCCGTGCCACTAACTTGGCCACTAGCTTTGAAGCTGCAATCCAAATGAACAGAGAATTTCATAACTTTCATTTCAATGGCCACGGGGACTTAAAACCTGCAAGTATAGAATCACCAGTAAAATCTGATCTGATGCAAAACATCCAAAATAAATAAATAAATAAAAAATTACTAAATAAAGTTCAAAAACATTTGTTCTCTACAAGACCCTACATATTCACATAGTTACACAACACAGCTTCATTAAAAGCTACACACAGAGTGCAGACACACATCAATGTTTCTATCTCATCCCGTCACAGCACGGAACAACTGGGATATACTGATTAGATGAGAAAAATGAACACTTGCGTATAACTTTACAACAACAACCAACCATCAGTGAAACAATAAGATTGGCTCGTACATTTCCCAGATAGATCCCATAGATTTCTCTGAACTAACAATAATATCAGTCGTTTTTTTTGCTTCCATCTCAAACCTGTGTAAATTTTCCTGACACAGAAAATAAAAGTGTTTCCATTTTAAGGGGTGCATAAAATCGACATTAGGGAGTAAGCGGCTCTTACTCACTTTTTACTTTAGTTTTTATTTGCTGTTTGGTTGTTTATTTGCTGTTTGACAAAAATCGAATAGGTTAAACCTTTAGATTAAAGTGATTTTACAACATGAAATACATGTTAAAAAGGTCAATTTTCAAACCAACACAGTACTTAACTCCGTTCCATCTACACCAGTGCACATTTTACTCACAAAGCTGCTAGTGACTGCTTAACTCTAAAATGTAATTGTGCATCGTAATAACAGCTTGAACTAATAAACTTTTGGATGATTTTCTGGGGGAAGACAGTGTCAGATATAGTTGTTAAATTATGGGCTATAAAAGCAAAAACAAATTTATCTAAAACACACTAAAATGGCCCGCAGAGTTGCAAAGGCTGAAAATCTCTGTGGGTACAACCACTATCAGGAACTCCTTTTCCATCCATTGTTAATGTAAAACTATTATATTTAAGTAGCCTGATGGAAAAAATAAAAATAGAAAATATATGTATATATTTTATAAAGCTACTGGATGTCTGATGCAGTCCCTTGAATTCATATCCTTGCCATCTTGAACACATACAGTCATGTGAGATTAGATTTAATTGGATATGATGACAAAAAACAAGGGAATTAGGTCCTGGCTTCTTTTTAACTCAGAGAAAACTCCCCTGTAATTGTTTCAGGTAGTAGTGACACTGACACAAATACAGACAGATCCAACCACTCTTAGCAAAAAGCTGTTGCTTAAACGTTCACCTCTCTGGACAGACATTAATATTTATAGCGCTGCTGCCTTGCAGAAACCCAGTACTCTAGAGGCTCTGCAAAACTAAGGGCTGCATGGGAACACATAGACACTCACACTCCCTAAAAAGCCAGCGGGGGTGAAATTGTAGAAGAGGTTCAGCGTGTCACAGCAGGGAAACAGACGGGGGAACTATTAGCTAGACACTTTTTCTTATCATCCCTTTTTTTCTCTCTTCTACTTTCCTCACCTCATTCTAATCCTCCTCTTCCCCCTGCCTTCTCTATACTCAAGACTTTTTTTTTTTAATTTTACTTTCCTGCTTATCATTTCTTTCCCATACACAGTCTATTATTTGCTTCTCATGAAGTCAAATCATCTCCAAGATGTGAGGAGGTGCATCCAGAAAAGCAGATAGAGCCCAGCACACACATACAGGAAAGTCAGTGAGGGATAAAATGGGAAAGGCAGAAGAAAATGTCACTGCAGTTGTAAGAAACACGAAGGGAATACTAGCATCAAACAGCCTGCAGACTCTGACCCCTAAAGTTTACCCTTTCATACTTTATACTGCTCTCCCTACTTTTCATTCCCCCTCCCTCTCACTGCCCATCTCTTCTCCTCATCCTCTTCTGTTTCACCTCACAGTGTTTAGCTCTGATTTACCGCTGTCTTGTGTTGAAATTCAGCCTCATCCTTCTGTCTTTAATGGCCACTGACTCAGCTCTGTCCTCCTCTCTAATACAAACTGACTGGCCATGCTTCTTCTCATCAGCAGTCGCTGCAGAATATCAGAGAAGCAGGAGCTGTGGTCACTGAGTTCATAAAAAATATACAGCAAAGAGAACATTAAACTGTGAACAGCATTCATTGTAGTGCTTAAAGATGACGCCTCAGAGCTTGGACTGAGGTATAAAATACTGTCGATACACCAGCTGCTTAAAACTGACAGTAGTAAAAACTTCTGTTTTCAGGAAACTGGAATTTCTAACTTTGTAACAAAACCCTAAAAAAAATATACATTTTTGATTCAAGAATATTAAAATAAGAATATTAAAAAAACCAAAAAAAACCAACAACAATTATCTGTCAAATTCATTCATAATTAAACTCATCGGCTACTTTATTGGGTACACCTGTTCAATTACTTGCAACATAAATATCTAATCAGCCAACTGCATGGCAGGAGCTCAATGTATTTAAGGATGTAGATGTGATCGAGCCAACCCGCTGAAGTCCAAACTGAGCATCAGAATGGGGAAGAAAGGTGATTTAAGTGACTTTGAACGTGGCATGTTTGTTAATGTCAGATGAGCTGGTCTGAGTATTTCAGAAAATACTGATCTACTGGGATTTTCCCACACCATCTGTAGGGTTTACAGAGATGGTCCAAAAAAGATAAAACATCCAGTGAGCGGCAGTTGTCTGGTTGAAGATGCCTTGTTGATGTCAGAGGTCAGAGCAGAATGGCCTCACTGCTTCATGCTGATAGGAAGGCAACAGTAACTCCAATAACCACTCGTTACAACCAAAGTATACAGAAGAGCATCTCTGAATGCACAACATGTGGAACCTTGAAGCAGCTGGGCTACAGCAGAAGAGGAACAGGAAAACAAGAAGAACAGGAAACTGAGGCTACAATTTGCAAAACTGGACAACAGAAGATTGGAAAAACAGTGCATGGTTTGATGAGTCTCGATTCAAAAGGTAGGGTCAGAATGTGGCGTAAACAACACGAAAGCATGGATCCATCCTGCCTTGTATTAACGATTCAGGCTGGTGGTGGTGTAATAGTGTGAGGAATATTTTCTTGGCACACTATTGGCCTCTTAGTACCAATTGAGCATTGTTTAAATGCCACAGCCTACTTGAGTATTGTTGTTGACCATGTCCATCCCTTTATGACCACAGTGTACCCATCTTCTGATGGCTGCTTCCAGCAGGATATCACACCATGTCACAAAGCTCAAATTATCTCAAACTGGTTTCCTGAACATGACAATGAGTTCACTGTACTCAAATGGTCTCCACCAATCCAATAGAGCACCACTGGGATGAGGTAGAATGGAAGATTCCCATCAGTGATGTGCAGCTGACAAATCAGCAGCAACTGTGTGATGCTATCATGTCAATATAGACTAAAATCTCTGAGGAATGTTTCCAGCACCTTACTGAATCTGTGCCATGTAGAATCAAGGCAGTTCTGCAGGCAAAAACAGGGCCAACCTGCTACTAGCAAGGTATAACTAATAAAGTGGTCTGTGAGTATATATTTAGTCCAGTGTTTCAGGATCAAAATGTTTGGCATTTGGCCCTGTGAAATGGGTGGGTGTAGGGCAGTGGTGGTTTTAACTGGCATATCAAATGAATGCAAACTGCATCACCAAACACCAAGAACATTAAAACACTAAAAAGTGAACTGGTAAAAGTGTTTCTAATGAGGCAAACCATAGAAAATTACTTGACTAAACCAGTATGAACAACAAATTGGTAATTAAAAATCAGTTAAATATTAAGCCCTCAACAGTTTCACCTGTCTCCTGTGTTTCACTACCCAATGTAAAAACTAATTTTGGGCAATGAGTCTTTCTTATGTCCATATAACTAGGTACCTAAGCAAAATCAGTCCATGTACAATAAAGGCAACGTGTGTGTTTTATTTGACAGAAATCCATGAATTTTCCTGATATTTATGAACATTTGATAAACAATAATATTTAACAGGCTTTAGTAAATGATACAGAAATGAACAAAATTCTGTTACAGTGGTGGTGATTTTCATTTTGCTCTGTCTAAAACTTTTCTGGGGTGGTGCCCAAAGTTTCTCCATGCAGAAAAAACCCTGACTACTACAAACCTACATCTAGTAGGCTCTACTCTGACAGTGTGAACCTTTAATGCTAACATTATGCACATATTCACTTACTATAATGAAGTGATAAATTACTGTTATAAACACCTGTTATAATAAACCATTGTGAGATGTGAAATGGAAGGGACTCTTCACCCCTAATTCTAAACACACAGACTGATGAAACATTAACAACAGTACAGAAATATCTGGTTCTTTGCACCAATCAAAAATGCTTTTGTTCCAAGAAACTCTAATGGTAGGTGAGAGCTGAAGTTGAGTTGTTGAGAAAGCTGAAAACAGAACTTCCAGTTTGCTTTCTGGCACAAATTCACAAATTATGGACAAATTCAGTAACTCTGATTTGTTTACACATGTCATCTGTGCCTCTGACACACAGGTAACAAAGTAAAAAGAATTAAAACTAGAAGCCATGACACAAAACTTCAGGAATGTTACAATATCCATAAGATACTGGTGTTAAATAACACTGGGCATATTATTTATAGAAAGAATTGGGGACAAAAGAGATAATATTTATGACTACAAGGCTTCACGATTCAACAGAAAAGTCCTGTGTTGCTGCACAGAAAGTGGCCTTGCAGGCGAATTGCATAGACTCTATACTCCCAATATCTAACTCACACTATGAGGGCAGGATGATGTCGACTCTTCCATAAGTGGAAAGGAAGGGGTCAAATGATGTTGAGGAAAAACCATTTTCGCATGGCGACCTCATCTAGGGAGCATCAGACTGAGATGCAGGGTAGACACAAAGGCCAAGAGGATACCAAGAATACTGAAGATCCCCAGAAGATGAATCATTATAGTTTCTATGATTTCCTGAGCATCCATCAGGTGTCACCACCAGGCTACAATGAGTACTTCCACAAGGCAAATATCACTTTAGTGCATATGCAGAACTCTACACAAATCAGCCCTAGGATACAGTAATATTTTTTTTCTTTTCAACAGTGTTTTTATTTGAATTTATTTTTTTCCTTTATGTTTCTAACCTAATCTAATTATTTAATATTTTTGTTAATTCCAACATGTTGTCTTGTATGAACAAATTTGTAACCTGACATTCAAGAAGTGCTCCACAGATAGATGACCCTATAATTATTAATTAAATATTAATCATTTTTATACTCTCCAAACATTTTTACATTCCATGAGTGCTGACCTTTAACTTCAAGAACCTCATGATGCCCAGAGAATTAATCAACTGGTGACACTGCAAAGGTCTTCTCCAGTGTCACCATGAGACCAGAGTTTCAGATATGGACCCGACCTGATAGCGTGACACGAACTCCCTCATATAATATCCAGCCATGCATACTTGTGTCCTGCACTTTAAAGGGGACCTAACAAGCTCATTTTTATTTGTGGACTCCTGCTAGAGTAGTTTTTGTGATTCAGTTCAAAATTATCCTTTCACTGCACATACGCTGACCTTATTACTTGGAACTTGAGAGAAACAACGATTTAACAGTGTATATATGACAGAAATCAGAGAAATGCATTTTAAATCCACTTTAAAATATTTTACTTTATCAGTTTGTATTATTTTAATAAGCGTGACAATGTTTCTTTTTTCTTTTCTTTATTTTAATAATCTGTTATTGCACTAACTGCAGGAGAGAGTTCCTAAATGGACAGTCTGTCTCATGAAAGGCTAATCTCTGCTGTAATAGAGGATGAAAGAGCATGGCGACCTTGGTAACTAATGCAGTTAGAGCTAGTAAGTTTAATGTCCCCAGTATATATATCAAATTATGACAGTCATAACTAATACAGTATGAGCTGCTGCAAATAGAGTTTTAAGTGTAAAATCCATTTACTGTTAGAGTCTACAGTCTCAGAGTGATGGAGTATCATGACCTCCACACATGAGAGCTGATATTTGAAGCGACAACAAGTCATCTTCGATGACAATGGCTGCATTTGATAAATGGCTTCATTGTTTGGGGAGCCAGACTTCTTCAGACAGCCTTGAACAAACACCAGTCCAGCAGGTCCTAATATCACAAGGCTGGACTGTAGCCCTCTTTCAGCTCCTGATTGAACTACCTGTTCCTGGGTTAATAAATCCAGATTCATGACCAGTGGTTTCTAGTTTGCTCTGCAGCCTTGACTTCATCAAAACCCATTCATGGTTCCACTTTGCCAGCACACATTTCCATAAATGACACTAAAGAAGAAATATGAAGGGGATTTACCCTCAGTTACTTTCTTTTTCCCCCCCTATCCTGGCTCTTGCTGATGCTGCCCTCTCATGAATCATAAACGGCCGGGAGGTTTGCAAGGAATTTCACCACATATTCACACCAAATGACAATGGCATTGTTTTTCTCAGCTAGCTCTCTGAAAAGCAATAAATTCCCCTGAGACAGGACTGCGCCACACCTGAAATGAGTTCAAATTCACACAGGATTTTCTTTACCAGATTAATCCTGGAACAGATGAGGGATACTTCATGAGCACAGAGATTTAATCAAGCCCTCCTAATATTCCCCTGGAGCCTCCACAGCTTAAATAACCAACTCTTTCTAAAGGCAGCCAATAGCCTTCATTGGGTGAGTAATAACACCCCTGATTTTGCCACTGAGCCTTCAGCATCTCAATAATTTACTCTAACTCATATTAAATCCCTCCAGCCTGCAGCAACTGAATAATCAAACTTTTCCTTCAACACTGAGCATGTGAATAACCAGACCATGCAGATCTTATAGTCTAATTAGCTTAGATACTGGTTACTAAGTTCAAGATAAGGAGAGCATGATTACCTGTTCATTATATCAACCACCGTGAAGTTTAATCATAGGACAACTGGGCAGAAGCTGTCAGAATATGAATAAATTTAACATCAACTTTCTCAACAGTCTGGCACCTGACTCATAAAGAGCTTTTTAGTTTGACTTTCAGGCAGGACAGGACCCCTCAGGCTCTCAGTGCAGGCAGAAAGCAAACTGACTACAAAGTTTAAATTTTATTTGTCGTACTGGGAATGTGGTGACTCACAGGAACCAGTGAGTCACCACCATTTAAACATTGAGGGACGAGGGCAAAAATGCAAATCAGCATACACACACACACACACACAGACAACAGCAGGAATCGGGTGGCATTATCTGTCATTAGGCTAGGATTAAAGTCACTCGGTGTTCTTGAGATTATCTGTCATTAGGCTATGATTATAGCACACACTCCAGTGGATCTGAACCAGCTCAGAGGGGAGATAAAATCCTCAAGGAAGACTGATGAGAGTGGGAGAGAGTATTATGAAGATGAAGACAGGGAAAGTAAAAAAATATCCAATTGCAGTTTTCCTGAGCAATTTTGCAATTCCTATTTTAAACTCATGTATTCAAACTCATGGGTTTAACTTAAAGGAGGACCTATAATGCTTTTCCTTATTTTCTGTCATATGCATACGGTTACTGTTACATCACCAGAATGTAAATATTGAGGTCAGTGTATGTACAAATATTCCCTGCTCTAAACACTTTTTTTGTTTTGTTTTGTTTTTGCTTGTTTGTTTGTTTGTTTGTTTGTTTTTTCAACTTTTGGCTCTGTATGATGTCAGTAAAAAGGGATATCCTAAATACGGGGATATCAGGCAGGCAGCTCTGGCCATGAGCACAGAAGCCCTACCCATCTTCTGCTTGCGAGGAGCAGTCAATCAGAAGAAAGTTGGCTTAAAAGGAGGTTGTACACACATTCAAATTTTTGACTGCTGTGAACACACCATCAAAGTACTCATAGTGCACTGCATTGTTTGCAAAAAAAGGCTAACACAGAAGTAGCAAAAACTGCAGGTCCTCGAATGACCACTTGAAGCTCGCTCCAAAAGTCAGTCAGTCCCCAAAACATCCATGTCCAACACCATTAAAAGGCTTTAAAAGTTTACAGCCTTATACAGAAAAAATGACCTATTGGGTGGCACAGTGGTGCAGTGGTTAGTACTGTCACCACATAGCAAGAAGGTCTCTGGACTGAATCCCAGCAGTGGCATTTCTGTGTGGAGTTTACTCGTCTCTCTGTGCCTGCATGGGTTTTCTCAGGGTACTCTGGCTAACACCCGCAGCCAAAAACATACACATTTAGTTAAAATGTTGATTCTAAATTGGCCATGGATGAGATGTAGATAAAGTATATACAACTCCGGAAAAAATTAAGAGACCACTGCAAAATTATCAGTTTCTCTGATTTTGCTATTTATAGGTATATGTTTGAGTAAAGTGAACATTTTTGTTTTATTCTATAAACTACTGACAATATAACTCCCAAATTCCAAATACAAATATTTTCATTTAGAGCATTTATTTGCAGAAAATGAAAAATGGTCAAAATACCAAAAAAGGTCCAGTGTTTTAGAGCCACCTGCCATCCAAAACTGAAAGACAAATATGAGTTTTTGGAATTAGGCTGAAATCCTTAGTCATGATAATCACATATGAAGCATTAAGATCATTGAACAGAAGAAAT
>VUQI01014622.1:2989-22627 GCA_015106735.1 Paratilapia polleni
CTTATCTGAAAGCTGAAAGTCTGCTCTAAAATCCATTGCGATGGTGTAGAGGCAAAAATTGTGTCATTGTCCAAATACTTACGGACCTAACTGCACATACTAACTGTTGTCTGATAAAATACAGCATAAATACAGGTTCAACACAACATCTGTGCTATCAGATTGGTGCCTTAAAAGTTCAATCTTCCACTACACATTGACACATTTTCTTTTAGGTGAGAAAAACACTGCCTGAGGATCTCACCTGCCCTGCGGAAGGCGGTCATGGCCTCCATCACAGCGGCCTTTAAGTCAAACGCTCCAGCCTGCGCTCCGTGCCACATCATGGCAAACTCTCCCGACACGTTGTACACCGCTAAGGGGTGAGTGGGGAACTGAGGGGAGGAAATCAAAGAATGTTTTATATTTAAAAATGTTCCTAAACATCTTCATGAAGGAATGGGAAATATGCTTTGTTTGAATTACATTGTCTAAGTGCTCCTCATTGGCCATGAAAGAATTTAGTTGCTCACCTTGTCTTTGACTTCCCTCATGATGTCCAGATACGGCAGACCCGGTTTCACCATCAGCATGTCGGCTCCTTCTCTTACATCTCGCTCCTGCAGCACAGACCAACAGGTAGGGAACTCCAACAACTGCTTCAGCATAAACACCTGGAGGCCAGATGTGCACGCACGAATCAACTTACCACAGCTCGGATGGCGAGTCCTCTCGCTCCAGGAGGCAGCTGATAGCAGCGTCTGTCCCCAAATGCAGGCTTTGACTGTGCTGCATCCCTGTATACGAACACGGGGGGGGCGTCAGCCTCTTCTCACTTCAAAGTACCTTTTCACTGATCTGTTAACATCCGATTATGGAGCTCACTTACCTGAAGGGGCCATAATAACAAGAAGCAAACTTTGCACTGTAGCTCAGCACTGAGACCTGAACAACACAGAAAATCCAAGAAGATTTTATTGTACTCAAATATCAAAACCAATGATGACATGATCCACCTAACAGTCACTGTCCAGGGTGTACCCCCCTCCCATTTGATACACAGACATGGTTGGGTGTCTGTGTATCAAATGCTTTATTCCTCTGTGCTGTAAAGCTCCCATGTGGTTCAGATAACTATTAAAAAAATACATTAAAGATGAATTACACACTAAAACGTGCTTTTTGAGCTGCAAACCAAAAATCTGGACTGTAATGAAACCCATTTCTACCAAAATGTATTTAAAAAGAAGGAAAAAAAAAAAGGGTCCAATGTTATGCTGCTCTTGGAGCTGTGGCATATACCGATTTGTGTCTTCTGAAGACACAAACCAAATTAAAAGCAGAAACCACTGGATATCACTTGGTCAGTCTTGGCTGGTGATCAGACTGCCTCATTACTGGCTATTCTGACATAAGAAACTTATGTGGTGGTCAGCTGGTGAGGAACAGCACATGCCACTGAGTATGGAAAGGTATGCCACTAGATCTGCTGTGGTCTGTGTGCTGCAGCTTCATTATATATTTATTCCTGGAGAATAAGTAAGGATGACTTCAGACTGCAACTTTGTCGCTGATTCTGTTCATAACTTTTATGGACACAATTTCTAGGCACAACCAAGGTGTGGAGGGTTTTTGCTTTCGAGGCCTTGGGATCACCTTTCTGCTCTTTGCAGACGATGTGGTTCTTTTGGCTTCATCAGGCAGTGACCTCCAGCCCACACTGGGGTGGTTTGCAGCTGAGTGCGAAGCAGCTGGAATGAGAACTGGCACCTCAAAGTCTGAGGCCAATGTTCTAATCCGTAAAAGGGTGGCGTGCTTGGGACGAGTTGATGTCCCAAGTGGAGGAGTTTAAGTATCTCAGGGTCTTGTTCACAAGTGAGGGGAGCATGGAGTGGGAGATTGACAAATGGATTGGTGCAGCATCTGCAGTGATACGGATGCTGTACCGGCCTGTTGTAGTGAAGAGAGACCTGAGTGTAAAACAAAGCTGTCGATTTACCAGTCGATCTACATCCCTACCCTCACCTGTGGCCACAAGCTGTGGGTAGTGACCAAAATGAGATCGCAGATCCAAGCGGCAGAAATGACCTTCCTCCAAAGGATGTCTGAGCTTTCCCTTAGAGACAGGGTGAGAAGCTCCGACACAGAGGGACTCAGAGTAGAGCCGCTACTCCTCCACATCAAAAGGAGCCAGTTGAGGTGGTTCGGGCATCTGAGCAGGATGCCTCCTGAATGTCTCCTAGGTGAGGTGTTCCGGGCATGTCCTACTGGGAGGAGGCCCCAGGGCAGACCCAGGACACACTGGCTAGATTACATCTCTCGGCTGGCTTGGATGTACCGGTGTACTCCCGGAGGTGGCTGGGGAGAGGGAGGCCTGGGTGTCTCCGCTTAGCATTTTTCAGATTTTTGCAGGTAGTAAATGTAGGCTCAGAAGTGAGGGTCTTTATTCTTTAATAGGGTCACACTGTTAAGACTAGGTCACATGCTTCTTTATTGTACCTTCAACATCAATGAAAGTGTCAGTAGATTTACCTTGTTTCCCAAACCGTTGGATATCAGTGCTTGTTTTATGGCTCTCACTCTTCCGTCCATCATATCAGAGGGAGCGATGATGTGACAACCTGCAGAGCAACATGTGATCAATACAACATGATGTGGGGCACACCAAATATCTTATAGTCTGGTTTAACTGTACCTTGCATTATTAAATTGGTTAAAATTAACAGACATAGTGAGGACAGGAAGAGAAAGTTTCCTTCCAGGGATCCTGTTTGTCACACCACTAAAACAACCACAATCATTGAAAAACAGAAGAAAGATTTACCAGCGCGAGCGTAGGCCAGTGCTACTTCAGCCAAACGCAGACAGCTGGCGTCATTGTTCAGCGTGCCATCGTCATTCAGGATGCCTGCCGAGAAAAACATAAAACAGAAGATAACTAAAGTAAGAAAAGACAAACATGTCCTGAACATTTTTAGGCTGTGTTTGAGGAGCCACTGACCACAGTGTCCGTGAGACGTGTAGGGACACAAGCAGACGTCGCACGCCACCAGCAGCTCCGGGAACAAAGATCGTATTTTCTTGACTGCCAAAACAGCCGGCGTGTCATCTGTGTCGGCGCCTGAACCCCTGTCATCCTGAAGATGGGAACACGAGAGATCAGCATGTCCAAGCGTGAGGGAACTGAATCCTTGTCAGTACAAATCCACGGGTATTAACAACCAGCTATAACAACACGTCAGGCTTTCCAGAAAGGTTCTGGCCTCAGGAATTTGCTGCCACAAAAATATCAGTGAAGTGAAGCCAGTCTACACATTTCCCATGAGAAACTGTGAATTAATACATAATAAAACCTTGTACTGTTGCTTTAAGGTCAATTTAAAAGACTGAGCAATTTAGAAAGCAGCACAAGACGTGCACATGTCTCTGTTCACTGAACTACTTCTAACAAATGACTGTTAAGGGAAAGTAAAGAAGACAAAAAATAAAAAGTCTTTATGCAGGTTTTTTTTTTTAGCTCTTCATACCTTTGCCATTTTTGCTGGGACACCAAAAATGAGCACACATTTCAAGCCGTTATCCACAAGCGGCCGCAACATTCCCTCCAGCTTGTTCACTCCATATCTGTGGATACAAATATAATTTATATGGAAGTAGCATCAGAACACAACATGGTCGTTTAGTGGGGTCTCTGCAAGTTTCTACAAATTAAAATTAAGGCAATTATGAGACTAGTTCACGTTCATATTACCAAAAAAAAACAAAAAAAACCATGTACAAAGTATAGAAGAAAAATGAGTCCCATTTGACTCCTGTTTAGCCAAAGTCCTTGCAATTCAGCACTCATCTCGGTATTGTCTCTGGGAACTTGTTTAGGCAGTTACTTTGAAGCATTATCTGAACTCTTTCATTTCAATGTTCAATGAGACACATCAACAGTGAAATCTGACAAAATGCTTAAAAAGTTGACTGAATTTGTCCCAAAATAAGTTTTTTAAAAAAAATTTTCCCCCTGTTTCTCCCATAGAGTCAAATTCAGGATTCTTTGAGTGCCATCCATCTATCCCTGATAAAACCTCTGGTTTAGCTCCTGTGAGCGATGTCCACAGCATCTCTGCTTTTAATATTGAATTAATAAACACTGAGCCTCAGTCACAAACAGTGCATATGAACGTTTGATGCACAAATCCAAGATTCATCACTGTTTTGTTACCTGAATTTCTTCTTACTCTAAGGTTTCAAGTATGGATTAGCAGTTTTACTACGCAACATTATGTATATATACATAAATATTTACATGTTAAACAGTAATTTGAAGAACTTTTCCATCCACATATCTTGTATCAAGAAGGTCAGAGTATGTGAGCAGAGGTGTACAGTTTTGTGAAGAGAAGAAACAAAAAAAAAAAAAAGGTCTAACGGATTCTCTTCTTATCTCAGTCCAGGTCCAGTGTTTGGCTCTGGGTCCGCCCTTCCTCACTGCTTTTATCTGGAAACTACACCCTCAGTGGGTTCACAGCTGCAGGGTGACAGTGTGCACCATGTCATTTTTGTTAAAATTAACACTTTAATGCAATGTAATTCTGCATTTTTCAATATGTTTTTAATCTCCTCAGAAAGTGGGTGCTGCAGCTGTGAAGAGCTGAATCTATGGTGGTGGCTGTGGTTCTTACCTTGCCTGTCCCGGCAGGCTGCCGATGGGCTCCACTGCATCTGCACTGTCTCTGTAGCAAAGTGGGACATACAACAAGACTGAGAAACCTTGAGAGTACTAATCTAAAGTTTAAAAAAAAGAAAGAAAGAAAGAAAGAAAGAAATCCAATAATTTGAATCCCAAGTCATTTTATAGTTTCTGATCACTCGTCTCCACCTATTTTATTTGCTCTTTTGTGTGATTTTAACTTGAATAGACTTGTATGGTGCACAGAAATTCCACTCACGTAATGAAGATTGGGTAGATGAGATTGTCAGGTCTTAAATCGGCGATGCAGGTCTGCCAGTATCGGAGGGTCGGGTGGAAATAGCCGCTGTGGAGGATTGATTCTGCGGGTGTCTGCATCTTTACACTGAAACAGAGAAGCCGTCAGAGACAAAACACTGAATATATCAGGAAAAAGAGACAAAATCCTCCTCCCTCTTTCACACGTTTGTGCATCAGCTCAGTCACCCTTAACACTGACCAAGCATGCATGGAGCTGCTTCTTCAAACACCAGCTCGACTCGGTCTCACTGCAGAGTCAACAGCCTGCAGGTGCCTTCGAAATGTTATCTTAACAGGCAGTGTTGGACCAGCTTTTTAACCACGTAACCGCCCGATTAGGAAATATTTCTTCACATTTATATGTAGTCTCATGCATAACAGAGGAACATAATCGCTTCTTTTGAACATCTGTCTGATTATTTTAGGTGTGATTTATTAATCCTTATATAAATGTGAAAAATATTTGGAATAAAAGTGCAAAAATAAAGGAAAAAAACAGAACATAATAATACATAGTGCACAATGTGACTTCTGCTAGGACCTGCACAATTTCCAGCAACTTTTTGACCTTGTTATGATCAAAGTGACTGCAGCAAAGGCCAAAATCGCACTTTAAATAAGCTGACAGTCTTCAGTGAACTTTAATTCAAGCATTCATTGGGAAGGTATTACACCACGTCACTTCTCTTTGACTGAGAAAACATCTTTTTTGCTGGCTGCGTAATCATAGCTAGCCGCAGCTAATGTCATGAATCTGTTATATTTATATTTAAAGACAAGGGGGAAAAGGTGAATAAATTATAAATTAAGCAAGCGAGCTCACCTCGGAAGACGACAGTTTCCCACTTCTCCACACTTCAGTCAACTGACAGCCTTTCTTCTTCGGTGGTGTCGTTGTCAGCTTTCTACTCACGCCACCTATCGACTCCAGTCCTGCCTGTATTACAATTAATATATTGTGATTATATCTGTGTGTATCTGTAACAGGAAATATGCAGCGTTTTTGATTAATTTAGCTGTAACTGTCTGATGATTGTTTGAACATTTTCAACTGTTTTAAATTACCGACAAAGATCTCAAAATTAGCCTATTCGGGCCACCGTACCAGCCAGGTTTATTCTTCTCGCGATATCTCTCAGCGGCGAGAAAATAGCAGAAGCTACAATGCTAACAGCTTGTTAGCCTCGTTGTCTGCTGACATTTCGCATTTAGATAGATGGAGAAGAAAACTCCCAACTGTTTCTAAGGTAAATGAAAGTGTTATTACACTAAATAGGTCTTGTTTATGCAAATAGGCGCATTGTGTTCGTAATTAGGGGCTCTGTATCATCTCTGGATGTCTGTCTGTTAGCTTAAACTGTATCGACGTGATTGTGACTCGATTCTTTGCATTAAACGTTAATTTTTACAGTTTGTGTCACATCAAACTTATTTTTCCTAAATCAGAAGGGTAGAGCTGAGATTAATCAGGCTGAATAATGAACTGACAAGGTATGGAAGTAAGAAGGGAGGGGAAATCAGTGGCGTACCTTGACTAGCCATTTTTCTTTAAAAGATGTGATTTTTGGGGCCCCGAGCATTCAAAACAGACGATGTGCAAAGAATAAAATTAAAATAAAAATAAAAAATCATAGAATAAAAACTGTGTGTAAAAGGGAAAAAAAATTTAAGTAGCCTAAAAATATATTTAAAAAAAAACGATGTGTGCCAAAAATTAAATAAAATAATTTAGTTTAAAAATTAAAATAAAAAACACAATTTTAAAAATAAAAAATTCCTACACTGTTTAAAAAAAAAAAAATTTTTTAAATTAAACAAATAAATAAAAGATTATGCTGAGAAAATAAATGTCAAAAATAAAAATTAAAAATTACAGAAATAAAAATTTAAAAACACAGAAACCATAGAACAAAAAAAGTAAAATCAGTTAAAAATGATTTTAATTACAAGAGAAAAGTAAAAAAAATATATATTTACAAAAAATAATTCACAATAAGTACAGCAAAAATAGAAATAAAATACATTTTAAAAATGATGTGCTGGAAAATGTTTATCATCAATTTTGATAAATGAAACGCAGTGTGTGATGTTTTGTACTGTAGTTTCTTAAGCGTACATGAGGCAGGGTTTCTGTAAAAGGCGTAAACCTATGTCATAGCTGTGACAAAGAATTAAGATTGTGTTGTTCACTTTTTATTTTTATTTTAAATTTTATTTTTTATTTTTTTCAAAAGAAGGTGGTAGATAAATTTAAAACAAAGGTATGATCATTTTCTTTGGTCTTTATTTTTGGTAAAATTGTGAAAAAGATAGGCGTAATAAGCTAAACCATGAGCTAAAGCTTCAGTCTGAAACAGTTTGGTTAATAATTTGTGTTCTTTACCTTTAATTCAGTTGTTTGCTGTCATTTGTTTATTTTTATGGGCATTTTCACCTCTCCTGTTATCCTCAGGGTGGATCTGAAGATGTAGCCTACAGTGTGTCACCTCAGCAGCACCAAACCATTCCTGCCCCGGGATAATTAGCCCTCAGCCACCCTCACCCTGGAGCACTTTGGCCCATATCCAGGGCTGCCCTGCGTGTGACTCGGCCGTCCTCAGTCAGTCCGTCCCTGCTGTACTCCGTCATGCTGTTCTCCCTTAGAGAGCTGGTCCAGTGGCTGGGCTTTGCCACCTTCGAACTCTTCCTCCACCTGCTGGCTCTGCTGGTCTTCAGCATGCTGGTCGCCCTGCGAGTCGATATGTTCACCCCCACGCTGAGCTGGTGGCTGGTGTTCGTCCCGCTGTTCGCTGCGGACGGGCTCAGCACGTACTTCACGGCCATCGTGTCCATCCGGCTTTACCAGGAGAACGAGAAGCGCCTGGCGGTGCTGCGGCTCCTCTGGGTGCTGACAGTGCTCAGCCTGAAGCTGGTGTGCGAGGTTCTGCTGTGCCAGAAGCTTGCTGAGCAGGAGCAAGCCAAAGACCTGTGGTTTGGCCTCATCGTCTCGCCGCTCTTCATCCTCCTGCAGCTGCTCATGATACGAGCATGCCGTGTCAACTGAGGGGAGGTGGAATTGCTCTCACATAACTGACAACACAGGAGCAGAAAGCAGTCTTTGGGTACATCCACACTAATATGTTTACATTTTAAAATGTCCACACTACTCCAGCATTTTAAGACCCCTAAAACTGATTCCTGAAGCCAAAACATTAAATACAGCCTATAACAAAAATAGCTTAAATAAAGTAGAATAGCTCATTAAAATAAATACAATATGATGAGATAAAATAATAAAAATTCCACAAAAAGGAGCACAGTTAAAAACAGAATGTGCTCCGCTCCCTGTCCATTGACATTTTGTGTTATAGTCTGGACGGGCAGAAACTGAAACTTTTGGAAACAGTGAAGCAGACGCTGATGTTCCTGATTGGGTCACAAAAAGGAAGCCAGGACATTATAGCAAGACTTGGAAACTATTTGTGACAATGTTTGTGGGTACTGTAATGTCATTCTCAGCCGTTGCCAAGGCTTCCTCTGGCATATTTGCTTTATGACAAATCCCACAAGCTACTTTCAGTATCAGTTCCACCCACAAAAAAAAAAAAAAAATATGTAAAAGATGGCTGTAGCTTCTGGGTCTAAAAAAGGGAAGCCAACGCTGAAGTGCCTTAAACCTGCATTCTATTTATTGGCCACCAGGGGGCGACTCCTTTGTTGTCAGAAAGACTTTCAGTTATTTAGAAGTCTATGGGAAAACATCCCTCGGCTCGGTTAATTTTTTAATTTGTGATCATTATTAGGTCAATGAGGGGAATTATCCAGTGTAATTACAAGGTGTTAACCAGTGAGCTTGTGGTGTCTCTCGGTTTCTCAATCAGTTCCACCCTTCAGAATATCAAGATGGTGACGCAGCTCAAAGCTTCATGATGGGACTTCACTAACCAATGGGTGAAGTCACAGTGGCTATATCCATCTTTTATATACAATTTATGGTTCCACTTTATTGTTGGTCCAAGCAAACAAATATCTGGGCTTACTTTCTGCCTTTGCCTTCCTCCATAGTGTTTTCTACAAGCATTTAACCATCTGCTACATCTTTACACTGGCTCAAGCATACTCAGTTTTCTTTATCTTCAACATTAACAAATATAAAATGACCCAGGCTGAATTATAGTTAAATAAAGGTAATAGAATTAGCAAAGGCGTCTTTGTTTATTTTCCCTAAAACAATATCTTCATTTTGCTCCATATTTCCCCCTAGTTTTCTGTTTTTTACCAGTGAAATCTGGACAGAAAAAGTAGTTTATGATTTTAAAATAAAAACGTATTACTGTGGGTGTAGCCTTCATCTGCCGTTAGAGATTTTAAAGCATAACAGTGGTGTCATTTTTTTCTTTTGGTTCATTGCCAGTTTTTTCCAAAAAAAAAGGGTTTTTCACATTTCAGGAAACACAGAATTTATGTTTGTAATTGCTTTAAAACAGATAATAAACAGAAAATTTCCTCACTTGCTTGATTAATTATAAAAATGATTTTTAACCAAAAATTAAGCTGATTTATTGATTCTGAGCTCTTTTTTTTTTTTTTTTTTTTTTTTTTTTAATTTTTGTTTTTTTTTTTTTTTTTTTTTCTTTGATGGATTAGCCAACTGCGATGGTCTCTGTGAGGAAAACACTGGCCTTTATATGGTTAACTGAGGTAACAGACCAGACACGTTTTTCCCCTCACTGGAGACTGGAGTCTGGTAAAGAAAAACAGCTAAGTACATGAGAAAAAAGCCAAGGTGTCTCTTTAAGACGCTGCCCTGTTGCTGTAGTTGGATGGAAAGAGGAGACAAGAGGGAGAGTATTGAAGTGCAGCTGACGATCATTTGGCAGACCGCCTCTGACTGTGTGGTGAAGCAGGAAGTGTGACACTGAGAGCACAGGAAACGTCTGCTGTGGAGCTATGCTAACCTTTTTGTCCAGCTACACTACGGGCTGGAATCAATTCGCTTTCAGTTAAATAATAGCTGTACTTCATACTCTCAGCAAAACACAGGAAACGGCTTTCTGTTAATGTTTATTTTTCCTCATTCATATGATTTGTGGAAGCTTTCTCTTGTTTTTTATATATGTGTATTTTCCCCTGTCTGGGGTGAATCGATTCCAAGTGGACACAGTCCAGTTTTGTTGACCACGCAGCAGCTAAAGACACCAAACTGTTGCATAAAACAAAATGTTTTGGTGTCATCTCTGGGCTTCAGTTTCTTGAAAGTTTGCAGGATGCAATTACAAAAAGATTTATTTGTCAAAGAAATACCGTGTTGCTGTTAGGTACAACTGCAGAAAACCTCTCACTCTGCTGCACTCATGCTGAATACTACAAATAAGATTTAAAAAAAAAAAAAAGTTGAGCTGTTTATAATATAAAAAAATAATCTGAGGCTACTGTAACATGTATTTATCACTTTCTTAAATTAGCCATTAAAGCCAGCAGTGCACAAAGTAACACTGCCTTTCAGTCTAAAGTAAAGTGTCAAACTCTGGCTCTGCAGGAAGGCCAGCGTGTATGCTTAGTTAACAAATTACAACCCAACAGGTCACTATGTCTTAGTGTAAACATAGTGAAGAACGAGACAGTGAGCACTAATTCCTCTTTTCTGAGGTCTTTTTTTGTAGTCGCTTGTCTTTCACACACAGTGTGCAGTCAGTCATGCCATTTTGTAGAAAACAATTTAGTAGATGATGTCTTTTTTTAATTGTAAAATGATGAAGATGATGATCTTTACTTGAGAAGAATGTCCTTAAAACATGAATTGGCTGTATGGATTTGTCACAAGTGGCAATACTAGTGAATTACTGTGTTTATGTTTTAAAAGTGTAGTACATTATACAAGTACATGGAAAAACCACAAAGAACTGGTTCTCGTGTTTGATTTTATGTGTTTGTCACTAGTTAGACCATCAATAGAATCTAAACATTAGCTCTTATTTCGTGGATTGTGCTGTCTCAGTGGATGACTGCATTCTAGTTATATTTTTGGACTCCTACCTGGATGAATGACATGACCTCTACAGATGTCAGATATATGGCGGATTTATATTCTCCCAGACTTCTTTTTAAGCTCCAGCACCCCTCCCCCTCCACCAGGTGGGGGAACTGAAAAGAGGAAGTGGTGTGTGCTGTATGTAAGCTCTGTGTGTGTTTAAGAGGGACTTCTCTGAATATGTGATCTGCGACTTTAGAGGAAGTAAAATCAAGAAGTCCTACTCGGTACTGAATGCGTGTTGAAGATCTTTAGATGCTGCTAATCTTCAGTTTTTTTCCATTTTCAGCTGTATGTGGCTGCTGTTCGCGTTTTGCCTTTTTATGAGGAATGAACTAAGGTGCTTCTTCTACTGTCTTCTGAATATACTGCTGATTCTTCTATGGACACAGATTGAGTAAGTAAATTCACTGGTATGTTCTGTCCACTGTCTGTTTTGCTCCACATTTAAAAAAAAAAAAAAAAAGAGGAATCTAAACAAGCCTGACATCTGTCATTGGTCAGCTGACCCCCTTTTGCAGTAATTTAGCTGTAGTTGGGAACTAATGATCTTTTAGACTGCTGTATTGCGGAAGTTTGAGGGCAAAGCCCAGTCAAAAAGCCAAGTGAGCATCCGTTAGAATTCATTTAGCTATGATTAGCAATTTTTATTCAGTGATTTTATTGCAGAATATGGAGCAGGAGACCAACAAATACACTAACTCTAAGGCAGACCCTATTATAAATGACTAAATCTTCCCTATGTCTCTTAATGCATATATAGTCCAGACTGCAAGTATTTGGGCAGGTGTACATTATTTGCTCTGCAGGTTCTTTGCTTTAGCACATTTTGAGCTCAAATGAAATCTCTGTTTAATGTGAGCTGGTTTACATTTATATAATAAAAGTACAGTGTGGGAGATGCTGACCTTTTAACACATAACCCCCAAAGTTTAAGGCTTCAGAAGCTATTAGATACATATGCAGCCTAACAAAATCATATATAGTTTTTATATTTTGTGGAAAATCCTTTGTAGTCAGTGACTTCCTGAAGTCTTCAACCCACATCAGCAGACATGCTGTATCTTCCCTGGTGATGCTCTCTCATGCTGTACCCACAGCCTCATTCAGCTCTAGCTTATTGCAGTCTTTCTCTGTTTTTAACCTGGTCTTCACCATAACAGGTGATCTACCTACTACGTCAAACATATTCCACTTCTTCATCCTGAAAAGTTCTTTTTTTGGTTTGGATTTATCTTGTGGTTTGGGGGGGGGGCAAACTAGAACTGGGCCTTTCTGTTCTTTGAGGATTACAGTGAGTTACAGTGAGTGAACTTTGATTTTTTTGCAAGAATTGCACAATCTCCTCTTGATCCTCCTCGTGATCATTGATTAGGAGACATGTATGTCTATTTCATAGAGAGCATTATTTTGCACTATGCAAATTGACCTTTGCTTGGCTCATTGTGATAACCACTTTTGCTGGACAATATATTGTCCACAGAAATGATTGTCAGTTTAAGACCATTTTATACCACTGTTAGAAGTACACACTTTTAAGAAAGAGTTAACTTTTAAATCTTAAAAATATCCAGGAAAGGAATATGAAGCAATTTTAAATATCCTGAATAAATAAAACAACTAAAACAATAAGTAAAACACACTCAAATGCTGTTATAAAATTGCACTTAAAAACATATGACACATTTAGCACAGGGTCCATTCCTGGATTCACTGTAATGCCAATCCTAAAATGTTGGTCACGATATTAAGCAAAAGCAAGGTCAGCAAAGATGACCAAAGCCCATTCAGTATGTTGTACAGCAAGTTCATAACATAATGTTTCTGTGTGTACGCCTACTTTGTTAGAAAGTACCCAACTGTTTTTGAGTTTCATTGTCATCTTCACTCATGTGGGCACCTCTTATCTCTAAGACACGTGCGAGCTGCTTTGTGCGTGAATTATTTTTGAAACGACACACTGCTGCTGAAGAAACATTATGGTAGCGTGTGCAGTTACTTTTTTTTTATTATTATTTTTTGGGGGCTTTTTAGCCTTTATTGAGACAGGACAGTAGAGAGAAGACAGGAAAGCTGGGAAAGAGAGCAGGAGGAAGGATATGCAGTAAATGGCTTTGGGGCAGATTCGAACCTGGGCCTCTGCAATAGCGTTACAGCACATGGGTATGTCCTATGTTAAAAGGGGTGATTGTCACATACAGCGCTTTCAGTATCTACCCAAAGAGTTGGTTAGTCAATGTAGCATTTATTTTATTTTAAAGGAATGTGCTGAATCAGCCTTTCAGGTATAAGCTTTTCAGAAAGGTCACAGAACATGTTTTTAAAAATAAAATCACATTTTTGAAGTGTTGGACAAAGTAAAAGTAATGCTTTTCTTTGTAGGAAGTGGTGTATGCCATGAAGGAAAACCAGAGAAAATGGTAAATGTGGTTAGAAATCACATGACATTGCTTAGTGATTTCATATGCCTGTGCAGCAGGTTCATTCTATACTTGTCTATCTGTATTTGTGCAGTAATTTCTTCTTCTTGTCTCCTCAAACGTCATATTTCAATAAGTCACATATATCAGGAGAAAAACACTTAAGTTTCACTCCCTCAGTCCTTTGAAGAAAAATACAGAAGGTGCTTTTTTTGGAGGAAGACGTATGTCCACCGTGAAATATATTCAGCATTTAATTCTATATTTGAAGAATGTTTGAGAGGTAAAATTACTCTGCTGAGCTGAGGACTAAAACAACGGCAACAGAACCACATCTGTTACTGCTGGTGTGTGCGTGTGTGTGTGAGCAAGTATATGTGAACACACCACAGGATGTTAGCTTAGCCACTCAGCACTGTTTCTGCCTAGTGTCAGACACATTTATGACTACCCTGGGCTTCTTGCAAAGTGTTTAAAATTACCTTTTTCACCTCAGATTTTGATCTTTTTGGAATTAGCAGCGCTATACATTTTTGTTTGATCTCCAGTGGATAAAAGCATTTAAAGGACACTATAGTTTTGAATTACACAAAGTGTGTCTGATTTGTCTTATGGTTTATGGTAACTTAACACTTATTACTGAGCCTACTTGCAGCTTGGGTGGAGTTGAGTGAAAAGTGATGGTAGGCTTCCTTTTAATGATAAGCTTACTCCCACCCACCATGACCCCTTTTAAAATTATGACATGCTTCTATATTGAGCCAAAGTCTTTTTTTTTTTTTGTTGGTTTTTTTTTGTTGGTTTTTAGACATTCCTCCACATGTCTTTACTTGCAGATGATATAGATGTAGAGCTATGTAACCTAAGGAAGGTGTGGTATTAGGAAGGAAAAAAATCTTTGGCAAAGTTACTTTTTTGGCCATTTGCCTGTGCACAGGCAGAATGTTGAAGTCAATGTGACATATGTTTTTTGTCATAAAATGAGCTTTTTTAAATTAAAAAAAAATTATTATTATGATTTTTTTTATTTATTTATTTTTTTTTTTATGAGAATCTTCTGCAAAGCCCGATTGTCCCTCTGTGAGATTACCAATCATGAATACCATTGCTGTACAGTAGCACTATCCACCCTCCATAAAGCATCCACACATACTGTGTGGCCCAAACACAAAAAAACCCCACAACAGCTCTCATCAACATTACTGCTACTGGTGAGACAGAGTGTGACATACACACACTGGGGAGTTTATTTTATCCAGCAGGATAACAAAGAACATATGTAATCATTTATCACTGTATGTGATGAATGATTTTAGCTTACTGTAACTGGTGAAGTTAAACAGAAGGATATCAGCTGAACAGCAAATGCAATATTGAGTCACAAAATTTGCCTGGTTCTTTTTTACTTGTTTTTTTTTTTTTTAGGTATTTAGTTCTGCTAACTTGTTCAGTCACTTCTTGTATATATGTAAAACCAGGGTGCAATTTTTGAAAAAACTAAAAGGGGGGGGAGCACAGAGGTCCTATATACTCTGAAGCCTGTTTGAGTATTTATTATTGCTGTCAGTGTAACATTTATGAACTTTTACTCATCAAGTTCAGAGCTTAAAAATATAACCACAGCCTTTACAATAATATTGTAATGTATTTTTAAAAAATGAAATTAATATTCCCAGTCTCACATTTTCCTCTTCAGACACTTGCAGTCAAACACAACAATACAAATGGCTTAACATGCCTGAATTGAACCACTTAGTGCTGTGTGGCCAGCTGTGCCATTTAACTTCAGTCTTTAATATGAAATAACATCAAAATGCAACAGCACAAAAAGAACAAATAAATATGATGGACTTTTTCTGCTTTCCTGCAAAGCACAGCACGTCACCCCTCGTACCCACATCTGTATATCTCCAGACAGCAACGGAGGCGACTCTGTTCCGTTTATTGAGATCAGCAGCAGACTTTTAAGTCAATAAGTATGTGAAAATGACTCAGCTCTGTAATGTGTTTCACAACATCATGGACCACAGGTTCTAATTGTGAATGATGCAGTGAATGACAGTCAAGTTAGGGCTGATCTTTCCACACAGGAGCGTGGCTGCTCCTTTGTTTCGGCCCATCATAGCAGCTGCACCATCACTTGCAAAGCCAACAAACTGTGCATGTAACATTTCTTCAGGAACACCCTTCATAGCAAAGGTTTCTAACTGTGAGGTATCACAGACAGCAGCCCCGGTGCATAACTGCGATTTAACAAGCTGAAATAAGAACCTGCAGATCTCACCTTTATAGAGAATTCTGATGTAGATGATCAGGCATGTGTTTGACACTCAGGAATATTTCTAGGAATTTTTGTGAGGCTCCTGTATAATCTGAAACTCTGAATCCTTTTCTCCATTTCTCTTCTATTTAGTTAGTTTTCATGTTGAAACAGCAGTGGTTTAATGGTGGCATATTGAAAAGCTGAAACAGAATAGGATCTGGATCATCCCCTATGCAGTGTCATCTCTACTGTCATGGGATCACAAGCGCTGAAAGTCAGTTTGTGATTTTATTGTTGTTGCGCTGTAGACTGTTTTTAAGATGTAGTGCTAAAAATCAGATGGGGGATACATTTTTATCCCCACTGGGGATAAAAAATAATTTGGCAGAGCCAGGTGCATGTAGAGATCCCAGCATGAACTTGTGTGTGCATGCATGTGTGCACATGCACACGTCTTTGTCACGTATGTTGATTAAATGCTGAGATGCCAACATGAAACCTTTTAATATGAATCTAATAATATTAATTTAATGCATTAATGGGAAAACAAGCTTAAAAAAATCCTTGACTGGCACACTATTACCGATAACTGACTATCATCCATCCCTGAGATCTTCGTCCATCTGCACAACCCCAGCCAGTGGTGCCTTGGAGACACACAGACATCACTTAACAAGCTATAACAATGTGATGCTTCCCTTTTAAGGAGCCTTATAGGAGTAGACATAGTCTGTGAGATGCATCAAATCAGCAAGTCACCAAGCATCAACATGTGTGATGTTAACAAAAGAACAGGTTTATGAAAGTCTTCTGTGTTTTGTGTTACAAATGAAAATTTCATGCATGTGTGATTTTTATTTCAGCAGTAACTCTAATGAGGTCGTTGAGCACAGGGGTTTCAGTGACAGGATGAAAAATCCTTTTTATGACCGTTTGTAAACTGAAACATATGTTCGAGTGTGAGTCTGTGTATTGATGGAGCCTCTTCAAAGGATGGACACCCTTTAGTCCCTCAAATCTTCCACCCTGCTCCTCCCTCTTCGTGGCACTCTCTGTCTGTCAAAGGAACCATTGTGAATGCTTTGCTAATATTAGGCTGTGAGTAAGACAGAGAGAGAGAAGTTGTGTAGTGCATTTTAAAATTTCAACACGCAGGGCTGTTTCCTTTGGCGGAAGTTGATGTCTTTCTGCACTTGCTTAGAGCTGTTCCAGCATCATCTCCAAATCCAGCTAACACACAGCTCACACTGTAAACTGATTCATTTTGTTTGTTGTCAGTTGTTATTAACTTTTGGTATATTTTTAAGTAAAGCTTAAATAGGTTAAATGCTAACTGTCAACCACATAAAATCAGGAAGGCGTTTTCCACTATAGTTCCCTCCCTCGCAACACACAAGAGGTGCCTGAATAGAGTGTGCAGCACACATAATGCGCAGTGGTCAGCTGTGAATGCACCAGACAATTAGCTGCACTGTTCACACATCCGGCATCGCACCAACTTTGTACTAGGGAGCTGGCAGGAGGAAAATCATTCAGCTACATCAGGCATTTGCATTCTCATGTGCAGTCTGTCAGGGTTCAATGTCATGTGTGAAAACGTCACTCACCTACTGGCCTTACATCTGCAGCTGTGTCAATGTCACTTCATCACTGCTAGAGGAAATGAGTCGATGTGTTAGTCTCTGTATCCTGAGCAAAAGTGTGAATGCAACTCAGCCATATTTGGACAAATTTCACCACAGATTCAAGCAAGATTAGAAATCCTTCAGCTGTCAGTCCTGATTACCATGGGGTCATTATTATTTGCTATGCTATACACACAGTAGGAGGCACAAGTAGATGTTGACACAATAGAAATATGCTCTCTACTGTGTCATTTTCTTGTCTTATTTTGCCCAAACCCTCTTGTTAACTAGGTTTTTTCCATTTGAATTATTTGTTCCAAGGTTTCATTGGATGATTAATAGAACATCCTGCTTAGTTGCTTTTTTAAATTTTCTGTTTTGGGTTTTGGTCACATTAAATAAGCTAACTGAGACTCTGGGCTCTGCTGATTTATGACCATTTACCTTAATTTTGATATTTACCACAGAATATTATTAAGTGATAATCATAGACTGTGTAAAAAAAGATGGGTACAGCGTCCTGGACTGAAAAGTGAAGCCAGGGCCAAAGTGCTTTAAACTGGCATTCTTTCTAATGGCCAGCAGGGGGTGACTCCTCTACCTTCAGAAAGAAGTCTGCTGTATAGAAGTCTATGCCACAATGACCCTTCTGCTCACTTGATCCTTGTCCTCAGTAAATATTTTACTTTGGTGTTTGAGGGCTCACTCGTTAGTTTCGACTCTTATTGAATACAGCATGATGTTCATTGTATGCTTGCACGCTGTATGAGCATGCAATTTCCCATCAGTTTCTCAATCACATCCAACCTTCGTCATGTCTAGGTTTCACAACTTCACTAAGCACTGGCAGACGTCACAGTGGCGTCTATATCATATAGTCTGTGGTGATAACGCAAAAGAAAAATACACAATATGGACAAAAGTACTGGCCCACAACTGTTAATCATTGAATTCAGTAATGCTGTATGGTTGTTTTTCTGGGGTTGGCCAGTTCCAGTGAAGGGAAATGTTAATTCTTCTGCTTTCCAAGACATTTTGTACAATTCTATGCTTCCAGTTTTTGTGGGAGCAGTTTGGGGAAGACCCTTTTCTGTTCCAGCATTTCTGTGCTCCAGTGCACAAAGCAAGGTCCATAAAGGCATGGTTAGATGAGTTTGGTGTGGAAGAACAGAACCCTGACCTCAACCCCATCGGACACCTTTAGGATGAATTAGAACTGAGATTACAAGTCAGGCCCTCTCATCCAACATCAGTGTCTGACCTTACAAATGCTGCTCTGGATGAATGGACAGAAATTGCCACAGACACACTCCAAAATCTTGCAGGAAGCCTTCCCAGAAGAGTGGAAGCTGTTATAGCTTCAAAGGGGGGGCAGTTTAGAGTGGGATGTCATAAAAGCTCCTGTAGATATGTAGGCGGCCTCATACTTTTAGTATACAAGTAGCGTATACTAACTAATAATGAACCTGTTTTTAAAATTTTTTTTATTCTGTAACTCTGTATAGAGCTCCCAACTTCCGCATTGTTAACATGTGTACGACATTTTAATGTTGGTAAATGACACGGCAAGCTGTGACCGTCCTCTGCCGTTAATCAAGTTTAGTGTGAGTGGTTTGTAACAGTGTGAATTTTACATATGTAAAGCTGCTGCATGCATTCCAATGAACGCTCTATCCTCAAATATTAATTTGTATAGTATCATGAAAGACGCACCAAAAATGAACAGCAGTTGAGTGAGCTCGGGGTCCGATAAATCACATTATAATATTAATGTTAAACACTGCATCTCTCAACTGTCTGGGTATTTGGAATAGGAATTCTTACGTTTTTGTATACTCATAATGAAACTACACTCAGTTTTCTTCTAATTTCTTCTCTTTCTGTATCGTTTTAAATATGACCAAAGAATATGTGAAATAATATTTGCAGAGGAGAAGTTTCCAGTTTCTATGTACTCCAGCTTCCCCTTAACATTATTATCCTTCACAAGTGTTCTGTTTTAGTGTTGCAGACGTCATATACAAACCCTGATACTGAGGTGTGTTTACCGTATATGTGGTCGTGTTTATGCTTGGCTCTCACGCTTTGTTTAATCTGTTTTTCTGTAGCATTTACAAGCTTTTTCCATATTGCTCTATATTGGAAAATAAGAGCCTAAGGCCTGAGCTTCCCATTAATAATCATTTTGAACGTTATGTATTAAGGTTAGGTCAGTGCGTTGATATTTGCTTATGTCCAGTTATTGGACTCCTTCACCTTGTTGAGCAGGACAAACCTGAATGGAGCTCAGGTGTAGTGAACAAGCAGCATAACCATAAATGATTGTGATGTTCTATTATTCGTGCTACTCAAGTAAATAA